>JADRCD010221194.1:7500-17059 GCA_019843815.1 Montemys delectorum
TAAGATCAGTTCCCAGCTCCGTGTGAGCGCCATGTGTATCCATGTCTGAAGTGGATAGCTTCTGAGATGGGTTCGGTGCCTCGGGTCCTTCTGGGACCTAGCCGCCTTCTGGTTTCTGTGTATTTTATCTCTTAGCTGCTCCCTGAAGAGACACTGACCCTCAGAGAGAATGTAAGTTTTCCACTCAGCAGAGTCTCTGCTCCTCTGCGAAGCAGTGATGGAAATCCCCACGCCATTGACTTTGTGTTCCAAGCACACAGAACCAGAGACAGGGTGCTGTCCAGGGCCTGCGTGGAGCAGAGCTGCCATAACCTCCCAAGGTTACCCCGCCCTTGCTGCTGTTGGTCTCAGATCCTGGGAACCCCAGTCAGAAGTGTTTGTCAGTTACCGTTGTGTTAGTTTAGGCAAGCCTGTGACTCAGTGTGGCTCCCCTACCCACTGCTATTCATTCTCTGCCCTCTCTCCTCCTACCCCGGGGTCTCTCTCACCCAGCACAGACCATCCTTGCTTATTAACTCTCTCCTTACAGGAGAGAATACAATCCATAGGAAACCCAGGGGAAAGGCAGCCCAGGCCGAGGTTGAGGAGAGCCCCAGGGCACTTAGACATTCAAGGGCATCACTGGTGAGCTTCAGAGCAGCCTGCGTGGTAAAGATGGACCAACTGGCTGAGTTTAAGAGCAGGTTCACCTGCGTGCTTGAAAGAGGAAGTGTAACATCTGGAAATAATGTGAAGCTGAGGGAACCATAAACAGGAGAGTTGCTACTGTTTTAACAACAAAAGATCATTTTAGAACCAGCCTAGTTTGTAGATATAAGAAATGTGTTTGGAGCCCAGAATGTTGCTGAGCATATTTGTAAAGCTGTTTTTACCTCCCCAGGTAGAAATAACGAGTCTACATAAACTGATAAAACCTTGAGGATTTGGGGGATGGTGGGTTGTGGGAAAACAAATTATATATTCAACTCTGAGGAGGGTTGTTTTAGGTTGGTCTCTGGTCCTGTAATGAAAGTCATGATAAAGTAGCTTGGCGGAGAACGGAGTTTATTCCGTTTTTCAGATCATAGTCCGTTGTCAAGGGATGCCAGGCAGGAACTCAAGCAGGAACCAGGAGGCAACGACTGAAGCAGAGACCACAGAGAGCTTGCTGGCTTGCTCTCAGGCTCATGTACAGAGTATACAGTTTACTTCTTGTACAGCTCAGGCCACCTGCCTAGGGATGGTACTGCCCACAGTGGGCTGGGCCCCTGTCCATCAATTAGCAACCAAGACAGTAGCCCAGAGACATATCCTCAAGACAGTCTGATGGAGACAGTTCCTCAGCTGAGAGTTCCACCTCCCAGGCCTGTCAAGTTGACAATCAGGATCAGCCACCACCAGGTTTTTCTGTTTGTTTCCTGTATGTGTTCAAATGCACCGTTCTTTCATATTATCTTGTTATTATTTTTAAAAATGTTTTTGCTTAATTAGTACACTTACTGAAAAGCATCTGTGTTCAGTATGTGGGCTCGCTCTTCACAAGGAACAGCTTGTACAGCCAGTGTGTCTGGATAGGAGACAGAACTTGCCAGAACCTCCTAGAATATTCCTGCTCACTCCTCTTACAATTCCTGCTTTGCCCAGGATACCCGTCCCCTAGCAGGTGAGGCCAATTTTCCTACTCTATGGGTGTGTGTGTCTGTGTGTGTGTGCATGTGTGTCTGTGTGTGCGCGTGCATGCATGTATGTGTGTGTGTGCGTGTGTCTGTGTGTCTGTGTGTATCTGTGTGTGCACGTGCATGCGTGTGTGTGAGTCTGTGTGTGTGCATGTGCGTGTGTGTGTGTCTGTGTGTGCACATGCATGCGTGTACGTGTGTGTGCATGTGTGCGTGTGCGTGTGCATGTGTGTAAGAGTAAGAAGACCTCAGGTATCCTTCCCTATGCTCTGCCTACCATGTTTTTTGAAACACAGTCTCTCACTTGGCCTGGAACTCATCTAATATCTAGACTGGCTGGCCAGGAAGGCCCAAGGACCCACCTGTCTGTGCCTCCCCAGTCCTGGGATTTCAGGAGCACAGTGTCATGCTAGACGTTTTCACGTGGATTCCGGAAGTCAAACTCAGGTCTTGTGTGCATGGCCAGCACTTTGCTAACTGAGCCATCTTGACAGCCCTTCCTTTCTGCGTTTTAATTACGAGATGGTTTTATAGTGTGGAGGTGGGGATGCACGCCTTTAAGCCCAGCCCTTGGGAGGCAGAGGCAGGTGGATCTCTGAGTAAAAGCCCAGCCTGGTCTACAGAGTGAGTTCCAGAACAGCTAGGGTTACACAGAGAAACCCTGTTTCAAAAACAAAAACAAACAAACAAACAAACAAACAAGCAAACAAAACAAAGAGAGAGGAGAGGGAGAAAGAGAGAAAGGGAATTTGTTTTTTAAAAAGAGAGATAAGCTACATTAATCCAGAAACCACAAGGCTTAGCTGATGCTGTAACACTATTTACCTAAGGGTGATATTTTATTTAACTAAACAGTATTAACACATTCTTCCCTCCTTTCTAAAACTTCAGTATCTTATTATTTTTCATTAACATGACTAGATGCATGAAGTTAAACAAAATGTTTAATGTTTATTTGAGTGTGTCTGTGTGTTTATTACTCATTTCATGATCGCTGCTGCAAACATCTGGTGGCTAGGGAGGTGCTGTGTGTCAGGTGGGCAGCTAGGAAATCGCTGGAGGAAGCATAGGAGATTCATCAAGCAAGGTGCTGTTTATTGCTTATGGACCTAAAAAAGATGGCTACGCACTCAAATTGGTGGGAGAAGCCTGGTTCACATCTCCCTCCAAATCCGAGTGACGCAAGCCTTGTTAGTGAGCCTTGGATTTTGGGACAAAGATGAGAGCACCGTGCTCACATGTGTTTTGATAGGTCCATCGCAGCCTGTTCAGCTGGGGACAGAGCTGACCATCTGCTGACATGTTCTTTGTGCTTCAGGTCTTTGTGTCGAGGTATATCATTATTCCAAATTGTTGGAAGGCAGTCTGGCACGAGGTGAGGTTTTGGATTCCTGATGGTGTGTGAATTTTTATCCCCGAGGTTTCTTCTCTCGGGGATGAATTGATTTGCTGGCCAGAAAGGAGGCTGAATTCCTACATCAGGTTAAAGGCTGCTGACACCAGGGTGTTTGGTTAACGGCCTACCCCTAGGGCCTCATGTGCACAGCGACAAAGCCACCCTTTTTCCCTCCCCAGCCCAAGCTTGGCAGTGGCCAGTCGCTCGAGCAAGCTGTGTGGGAACAAAGCAGAGATCAATCCAGCTTTCACCTAAAAGTAAGTCAAGCCAAAACGAAAGCCCCTGGTCTTCATTAAGGCCTCCTGCCTGGCCAGGCGGGCAACCACCTCCAGGTTCACTTTGCAGATTTCTCCCTCGAGTAATTGAAAGAGCTTCGCTTTTGCTTTCACCTTCCCTTGGCCCTAGTCAGTCACCTCTTCTTCAGATTCTCTGTGGTTCATCACGTTGCTGAAGCTGCCAAAACAGAGTTCCCGGCAAAGATGGACAGATAACTGTTGTCTTGCCATCCCAGGGCCTAGGAGTCTAAGACGGTAGTGTCAGTGAGGCCAGTGTCTTCCAAGGCCTCTCCTTGGCTCACAGGAGCTTCTTATGTATGTCACCAGTCCTAATGGATTTGGGTTCAGATGTATGGCCTGATTTGACCCCAGCTGCCTCTTTAAGCTCTAAATACAGTCATGAAAACCTCATAATACAGTCACAGGTGGCAGTACTGAGGTCAGGCTGTCAACATACAAACCTGGGAGAAGAGCAATGTGTGGACAGTTAACCCCACTGCCTGGTTGGACCTCTAGGTGTTTCTCAAGCCTGGCAGCGACATGTCTGGTCCCATCAGTCATCTTTGTCTTGCCTTGAAAAACCTTTCTGGATTTAAATTCAATATCTAGCCAAGGGTAGACTCACACATGCCCTGGCTGCAAGGCCAGTGAAAGAAAAGACAAAGGGACAATGACAGTCCAGGCTTTATTCAAGGACAGACTTGTGTGTAAGGGGCCAGACTCTTGGTTCACGGACAGGTCGAGGCAGGCAGAGGACAGGAATGGAGGAGAGTGGAGGGGACTAACGTTTTTTTCTTCTTTTGCCCAGTGGTTGGCCATGGCTAGGGGTGGCTGGGGAAAAAAAAAAAAAATGTGTCCCAAATCTGGAATCTGGCCTGCACAACATGGCATTGAGAGGTGGCTCTTTCTAAACCAAACAGTTCGTTCTGGCAAGTCTTACTAACAGCTGAGGAGCAACTGCTGGGTTGCTTGTTAGCCCCAGCAATTAAATAACAATCATTTAAGAACTGTATATGGACCAGTTGGGAGCGCTACAACGCTGCATGTTGGGTATACGGTTGCCCGGACCTGTCGTGCCACGTTGGTAAGGCAGCAGATGGTCTAATAGACTCCATCATTGAGCAGTTAAATTGGTGGGGTCTTAGTTTAATAATCTTGTGTTCTAATGATCTAGGCGCCTGATGAAAGGCAGGGCAATTACTTGTTCTTGTAATAATGCCCAGTTGGCCTGGATGGAAGGGCCACTCACTCCTGCCTGGTGTGATATAATTAACTCCTGTTCCCCAGAAACATGGCTAGAGAGCCTAGTTTGATAATACACATCTCACCTTGACGCTAAAAATCTAAAAGCGTTTTCCAAGTTGAAAATGGGTCTTAAGTATTTAAAACACAGGAAGATAGAAAATCCTGCAACCCTATGTTGGTATAGTACATCTGCCTCGCTTTGAATCATTATGTTATAGGAAAAAATGGTTGCAGAAAATAGAAGGCACTTATATGACATGATCCATTTATAGGCAAGGAAGTCATTTAAGAGCTTCTTGGGCCACGGAGAATATCTGGAACAAGTAGAGGTCAGAGGGCACCGAATCCTAGGTTGGGATCATTTTGTGATGTAGTCTTCAGATTCAGTCTACCAAATATTCTCTCCTGGCTACTTTGCAAGACATCTCATTAGTGCATCAAATATGTGGTATTATTTTTATGATCCATGAACTAAAATTATAATGTGCATTTTTCACCTCTTAAACCTTTTTCTAGAAGCTAATTGAAGCGTGTGAACATTGTTAAAAAATTAGTACCGACACACTTTAGTGTTCCCCAAGATATGATGTAATTTAAACAAAGTGAGACACAGATGAATATGTTAAATATCACCGCCTTCAAAGATCAGTGCCCAAGACCAACACAGCAACTGACTTTTTTATACCAACAGTGAACATGTAGTAAAGAAAGGGTAGCTGGGTGAGTGGTGCACGGCTTTCATCCCAGCACTTGACAGGCAAGGGGCAAGTTGGTGTCTGTGAGTTCGAGGCCAGCCTGGTCTACATGGTGAGTTCCAGGACAGCCAGAGCTACATAGTGTGCCCCTGTCTGGAAAACAACAATAATAACAACAACAGAAGTGTAGAACATAATATACAAGTTAAGAACTACTCAAAATAAAGTGAAATGCTTCCAGTAATAAACCATAAGGACAGTAAAAGCTAGAGAGATGGCTTGGTGCTGAAACTACTTGCAGCTCTTGCAAGGGCCAGAGTTTTGATTTCTGGTACTCATATCAGGTGGCTCACATCCATCCGCGTAACTCTAGCCCCAGGGAATCTGATGCCCTCTTCTGGTACACAAGACCCAGAGGCATGGCATACGGTCACACAAATTCACATAAATCATAGTAAATATTTATGCCTTCATTTGCTGTCCTCTTGCTGTAATAAAACACTGCGAACAAAAAGCAGCAGGGGAGAAAAATGCTTATTTCATCTTATAACTCCTAAGTTACAAGCCATCACTTAGGGAAGTCGGGGCAGGAACCGGGTGACAGAAACTAAAGCATAGGCCACAGAGGGTGCTGCTTTCTGGCTTGCTCCTCGTGGCAAGGTCTCAGCCTGCTTTCTTATGGCTCCCAGGATCTCCTGCCCAATGGTGATCCTCTTGCCTCACAGCCTTGCACATAGGCAATCTCTTGGAGGCACCTTCTCTGTTAAGGTTCCCTCTGTCCAAATGATCCTAGCTTCTGCCAAGTGAACAAAATGTTCATCGGCTGGGGCTGGGGGGTGGGGTGGGGAGAGAGACAGAGACACAGAGAGAGAGAGAGATACACAGAGAGAGACAGAGAGAACACCAAGTAAACAAAATGCTCATTGGCTGGGGCTGGGTGGGGGAAGAGAGAGAGAGAGCAGAGATACACAGAGAGACAGAGAGAGAGACAGAGAGAGAGAGAAAGAGAGACAAAGACAGAGACACACAGAGAGAGAGATACACAGAGAGAGACAGAAAACATCAAGTAAACAAAATGCTCATCAGCTGGGGCTGGGGGGAGAAGAGAAAGAGAGAGACAGAGATACACAGAGAGAGACAGAGAGAGAGGGGCAAAGAGAGAGAGACAGAGACACAGAGAGAGAGAGATACACAGAGACAGAGAACACCAAGTAAGCAAAATGCTCATCGGCTGGGGCTGGGGGGGGAGAGAGAGAGAGAGATACAGAGAGACAGAGATACACAGAGAGAGATAGAGAGAGACAGAGACACACAGAGAGAGAGATACACAGAGAGAGACAGAGAGAGAACACCAAGTAAACAAAATGCTCATTGGCTGGGGCTGGGGGGGGAGAGAGAGACAGACACACACACACACACACACAGAGAGAGAGACAGAGACAGAGACAGAGAGAGAGAGAGAGAGACAGAGAGAGAGAGACAAAGACAGAGACACACAGAGAGAGAGATACACAGAGAGAGACAGAAAACATCAAGTAAACAAAATGCTCATCAGCTGGGGCTGGGGGGAGAAGAGAAAGAGAGAGACAGAGATACACAGAGAGAGACAGAGAGAGAGAGAGAGAGAGACAGAGAGAGACAGAGAGAGACAGAGAGAGACAGAGAGAGACAGAGAGGTGAGGTTTCATCTCAGTCAATGAAAGTCAGGCTTATGATGATCTTTGAGGGACCCTGCAATAGCAGTGATGTTGGAGGTCATATGTAGGCTCAGATCGCTGTGTTCCGTACCTCATGCTCACAGATCCTTTGTGCAGGTTCAGTAAGCTCCCCAAAAAAGAAGAATGTGTGGTTTACTGCAGATAGACTAGCCAAGTTCCTCATAGCTTCCTGAGTTTGAAATTCATATTGATTAGTGGTGCCTACATCAAATTCATATTAATAATTACAGTGTTACCCGTGGTACTTGGGCACTGCAAAGAGAGCAGCTTCTCTCTCTGTCATCTTACAGTTTCACAGAAGATGGGAGAAGACTCCTCAGTGCTTGCTTCCAGTATAGCTTGCCTGGTGGATTTTGTTCTTAATAGGAAGGGAGGGGAATTCTATCGTGTTACGGTCCTTCATAAAGATGCTCTCTGCAGACCTTGTCCTCAGTCAGCCCCTTTCCTGTGGGGCTGCAGCTTCCCCTCCTTATCCCACCACTGAGTTATTTTCAAGCTTCATCTGTTACAAATGTTTTTATATGTATAAAAGTGATATGGTGTGAGGCAAAAAATACAGTTTCCTAATCAAGAGTCATAGGGGTTTGTTCCAAATCCCACCTCAACCAAGCTGTTGGATATCAACCAAATTAACTATTATAAATGTGCTGAGCATCATTGGATAGTGAGCAATTTAGTCTGACTTGAGACTTAAAACCAAATACCAGGCAGGCAGTCTCCACAGTCGCCGGCTCCAAGTCAGTGCCAGTTCCTCTTCGGTCTTCTTTCTTGCCAGACCTACCTGCTATAGGAGTCCAGACAGCTGCAGGAGATGTGGGCTTCATTTTCCACTAAGCACTGGCACACTGCTCAGCAGGTGTTAGGGCTCTGTTTCTTTTGGTTTGATGTTTTTAGCCTCTTGGCTTCCAGTTCTTATGACACATTTGTTTATCTGGAAACACAACACATTATTTCTCAAACTGGGAAAAACATTCAAGGCAAAAGCTATTCTTTATAAGTCTAAAAACGTTCTCAATTCTAGCTTCCTTTATTTAACCCAAGGGAAAAAATTCAGAGAAGAAAAAAAAAGTGCTTTCAAACAAAAAGGAAAGTACAATTGAAAATCTTTTAGGGACAAAGATGATTTCATGATGGTTCTACCTTTCCTAGCGAAGGTATAAATGTTGAGACATTTGCAAAGCTATGCACAACCCTTCGGAACCATTGGTGAGGAGCCAGAAGGCCCTAGGTAACCAGGGCTGAAGAGTGGGTATTGTCTTTTTGGTGACTAATGAAGTCTCATAGATTTCATGTCAATGTTTTCTTGAAAATTTCACATCAGGGAGTCTTGGCTTGCCTAGTGGGGCAGCTGGTATATTGGGGCCAAGGTTGAGGCCAAGTTTGTCTCCTGTCCAGGTGGACCTGCCAGGGTGTGGCTGGCTATACTGTCAGCACCAACTGAACTACATCAGGGAGGGAGTCTCTTTAGCACTTGATAGTGTTAGATGATGCAATTTTGAGTTGGAAGGTATGCTAAGGGGGCTTGTATGTAGAAGGGTTGTTAAAAATGTTAAAGACAGGGCATCTATGCAGAAAAGACATCTCTCACAAAACACATCTAGGAGAAATTTATACTCATCTTCAATAATTTAGCATCTATTCTTAGATTTAATGAGCATGCTGAATGTACAGAGCCTTGGCCATGGTAGAACCTCATAGAAAATGCACCTGTTAAACACAGAAAGGATGAATTGATGAAGCCAGGAGTGGTGACGCACGCCTTTAATCCCAGCACTTGGGAGGCAGAGGCAAGTGGATCTTTGTAAGTTCAAGGACAGCCTGGTCTATAGAGTGAGTTCTAGAATAGCCAGAGCTATATAGTGGAATCTTGTCTCAAGAAAGAAAGGAGGAAGGAAGGGAGAGAGAGAGAGAGAGAGAGAGAGAGAGAGAGAGAGAGAGAGAGAGAGAGAGAGAGAGGAGAAAAGAAAATGGCTGGCTGAGGGACTAGGGAGAGCTCAGCTTTACACCTTGCTGTTACTGAAGATGAGTGATGTTTGGTTTACAGCATTGTGTCTGGCAACTCACAAGCACCTGTAACTCCATCTTTAAGGGATCTGATGCCTTGTTCTGGCTTCTGCTGATGGATGTGCTCCAGCACATATAACACACACACTCACACACACACACCTACACACTCACACACACGCACACTTGCACAAACACACACTCACACACATACACACTCAAACACACATACACACCCTCACACATACACACTCACACATGCACACACAGTCACACACATACATACATACACATACACACACATACACACACACTCACACAATACACACTCATACACACATTCACACACACACTCATACACTCACATACACTCACACTTGCACGAACACACACTCACACATACACACTCTCACACATACACACACATGCACACACAGTCACACACATACATACATACACATACACACACATACACACACTCACACTCGCACACACACTCACACAATACACACTCATAGACACATTCACACACACTCACACACATACACATACACACACATACACACACTCA
>JADRCD010221196.1:0-15298 GCA_019843815.1 Montemys delectorum
GGGGGGGGGGATGTATGTGCTTGCGATATGTGGATATGTATGAGGGAAACAGTACCTATGTGTACACAGAGGACAGAGAAGATCTGGTAACCTGATCTATCACTTTCCAAGTTATTCCTTTGAGAAAGGCTCTCTGCAGACCCAGTAGCCCTCCTCTCTCTACCACAAGTGACTTGGTTACAGGCATGCATGGTCACACCAGTACCATGGGTTACAGGCATGTGTGAGCATACCTCCGTTTTTTACAAGAGTGTTGAGGATTTGAACTCAGACCCTCTTGTTTCAGCAGCAAGCACTCTCCCTCTCCAGGCTGTTAGTTCTACCAGAGGCTGAAGGAAAAACAAACTTGAGTCTTCTGAAAACTCTAAGGAACATGGAAGGAAGCACTTTGCAAGCTGCTCCGTGAGACTAGCGCATACTCCAGAGCAGAGCCTGATTAGGGGGAGCCAGACCCAGCCACGTGCTTGGAAGATCCTCTGGATGCAGAGGCCAGAGGATTGATGGAATGTTCCAGGCTGCGTGAGGTGACACACACAAAAACAATCCGATAAGATATTGGAAAAAAAAAAAAGAAAGAAGAAAGGAAAGGAAAAATACAGACCAACATCCTCCATGAATGAGGTTGCAAAGCCCTGAATACAATGTTAGAAATTCAAGTTAGTAATATGTATAAAGGATAAAATAAGATTACCATTAGGGACTTAAGCTGAGATTGATTGTTTGTGTTAGAAGTGAAATCTGGAATCTGTACAGTGAATCACATAACAAAAGACGTGAAAACAGCATTTCTCCCTTGACTGAAACCCTGTCAGGAGCTTGGAGAGGTGGCTCAGTGATTAAGAACACTGGCTGCTCTTGTAGAGAACCCGGGTTCAAGTCCCAGCACTCACATGGTAGCTCACAACTGTCTGTAACTCCAGGTTCAGGAGATCCAACACCCTCGTGTAGACATACATGCAGGCCAAACCACCAATGCACATAAAATAAATAGATAATTTATTTTTAAAAGTCACTTTTATTGCCAGGTGGTGGTAGCGCATGCCTTTAATCCCAGCATTTGGGAGGCAGAGGCAGGCAGATCTCTGTGAGTTCAAGGCCAGCTTGGTCTATAGAGTGAGTTCCAGGATGGCCAGGGGATACACAGAGAAACCCTGTCTCAAAAAAAAAAAAAAATCAATAAAGAAAAATTTTTATCTATCTAATAAAAAGGCATATATAAAACCTGATACTTATAATCCAAAATGGAATGTTTTCTTTTTTGAGACCAGAAATGAGAACTCCACTTCCTTCATCTCTGGTCGACATTGTCCCTGAAGCCCTCTCTGCTGCGGCAAGGGCACAGAAGTTAGAGGGATGTTTATTCTATAGACGGCAGGATTGTATGCTCAAGACTGCCTAAGGAGTCAGCCACAGAGACAAAGGTGAGTGGACAACAACAAAAAATTTGTAAAACATTTTATTTTTTTCAGCAAAAGTTTAAATGAAAACTTAAAACAACTCCACAATAGTTATAAAACCATAAATTACTTACTACTCATAAAAGTTATATAAGAATTGAACAAAAAGAGCTGACTATATCACAGGAAGTTAGTAAAAAACAAATTAAAAAACCATGCTTATGAATGAAAAAAAAATCCATAATTCAAAGGTGCCAATCAATTCTCTCTTAACTGATCTGTGTGTAATAACACCCAATGTTCTAGGGAGAGTTGGGTTGTATGACGGTTTGAATAGAAATGGCCTCCATAGATTCATGTGTTTGAATATGCTTGGTCTAGAGGGCGTAGCACTATTAGAAGGTGTAGCCCTGTTGGAGTGGGTGTGGCCTTGTGGGAGGAAGGCTATGCTCAAGCTATAGTCACTGAAAGAGTCTTGTGCTGCCTGTGGATAAAGATGTAGACCTTTCAGGTACCTCTCCAGCACCATGTCGGCCTTCACATTGCCGTGCTTCTTGCTATAATGATAATGGACTAAGCCTCTGAGCTGTAAGCAAGTCACAGTGAAATGTTTTCCTTGATAAGAGTTGCAGTAGTCATGGTATCTCTTCACAGTAATGAAACCCCAACTAAGACCGGTCAGGTTTGTGACACTTCCTGGTTACCAGGAAGATTTTTATTGGAAATTAACAAGCTCTTATAGAATGATTAAGATTATGATTAGACTGTGAAGGCCTCCAGCCCCTACTCCAGGATTGCAGGCACAACAGAATAGTCTTAAAATAGAACACAGACGTACTTATTATGATCAATTGATTTTCAAGAAAGGTGTGTGTATATGTAGCTGTGTATCTGTGTATATGTGCGTGTGTGTGTGTATGTGTGTGTGTGTGTCAAGTGGAGAAAGACATGTTGACAAAAATGATCTCACAAAAATTTACTACATCCAGTTAAAAAACAAAAACCTTAAATGAATCTCAATCTCTTCCTTAAAGTGTGAGCTAAAGCGAGGTTAGGGCAGGAGGCTTAATGGGAAGTCAGCCACCATAATGTTTCCCAAAGGAGAACAAGAGAAGGTCTGCAGAAACCTTGACATTCCACAGATACTAGTTAGAAGAGAAAAAAATATAACTTGGATATACCCAAAACTTAATTTTCTAGTCAACAAATAGCATAATTGAAAACCAAAACCAGTCACAGAATGGGAAAACTATTCAAAACTGATCTTTTGCTTGTATATATATCTATGTATGTATTCACGTGTTCACATGCCTGTGGGTACACCTGTGCACACATATGTGCAGGACAGAAGCAGATGTTGAGTATCTTCCCAAGTTACTCTCTACTTTATTTACTGAAGCAGGTTCACTCACTGAGGCCAGAGTTGGCCCATCCCGCTACTCTAGCTAGTCAGCTTGCTCCAGGCTATGTTGATACAATTTTATAAAAATGTCTCTGAACTTCAGAAAGACTTTTCCTGGACCTCACAGTCAAGTTAATAGCATGCCTGGAGATCACTGAAGACTCTGTACTTAACCTGCTAGCCTTCTGTAGAGTCAGCCCAAGTTTAACTAATCTGCCTCTAAGCGAACAAAGAAACCAACCTTGCTATGCCTTGGGTTTTCCCCATGCTAGCCAACTCTTACAACTTCAGCTAAATGCATAGCTTTAATTTTGAATTATGGGCTATTCCATGCCCCGGAGCCATAATCAGATATGTGTGTATATATTTGTTGTAATTATTTTCTGAAAGCAGCCAATAGGTTGGAAGCCACCATATACAACAAATACAGTTGTATGTACCCATAAGTGCTGGAAGCATTTGTGGGCACAGCTTAGTAGCTTCTGTTTGTAGCACTGAATGATATTCTGGGTCTGCTGAGAGAAGCCAAGTACCTTCTTCCTTTTTAAAACTCTGTTGTCGATTCCTGTAAAACGAAACAAAAAGAGCCCCCACCCTTTTCCATGCTGTGTTTTCTGTGCTGCTTAATTAATACAGAGGCACAGACAGACACAGAACACACGAGCAACAGCAGCAGGCAGATCAGACACACAGCAGACAGGTTACCGACAGATCAGTAACTGCAGATGGGCAAAAGGCATAAGGAGAGAAGTAGAGAATTCAAATTTGGGTTCATTCTTGGTCAAATGAATGGAAGAGAAAGTTGCTTTCTCATTGTTCTTTAATGAGACACTGGCATGCTTTGGTGCCCACTGGGGTTGTCTTTCATGCAGTAAATGATGCCCCAGTGTTCTCTTCGTAATGCAGGATTCTTTGAGTCTCTGGTGCAGGAATTGTGGGGGAGTTGTCAGGTCTGTTGGGCTTTTATGTAGATCCTGGAGACCCAAGCTCCTGTCCTTATGCCTGCAAGGCAAGTGTTTCATCCGGAGTCGTCTCCTCAGCCCTTGGGACCTATATCTAACAAAGACTTGCTATCTAGACTATACAGGCATTTCACAATCAGTAGTAGACAATTCAATATCCCAAAAAGCAGGACACCGGAATGACAGGCCGCAATAGTCTGCTACGACAGACTGACCACAGCTTGGCAGGCAAAAAGAAACAAACTTCCTGGTGAGTTTCAAAGACATTGTTGGGGATGAGGAGAGACACAGCTCTAGACTGCCACCCTTAGCAGCTTGTGAAGTTTCTCTAGACCAGTAGTTCTCAATATATGGGTCGTGATGACCCTTTGGAAGGTCAAGTGACTTTTTCACAGAGGTCACATATCAGATATCTTGAATATCAGATATTTCCATCATGATTCATAACAGTAGTAAAATTACAGTTATGAAGTAGCAACAAATAACTTTATTGTTGGTGGTCACCACAACATGAGGGTCTGTATTAAAGGTACATTAGGAAGGTTGAGAACCACTGCTCTAGACTCTTAGGGAACCTCAATTCAGGCCAAATCAGGACTCACGGTTTCAATGCTGAAAAGCAATTTCAGGACTAGCCAGTCTAGAAGCAGAGTTGCAAAGCTTCCTGAAAATATTTTCATGTAGATGTAAGCACAAGGGTCAGAAGAGAGGTGCCCAGAAGAAAGCTGGGCACACCAAAGAGTATAGAGACGGGCTTCTCAAAGAAGAGCCATACAAAGCAGGACATCAGAGATGGATCTGTGGACTTTTTTTTGAGGCAGAGTTGCAACAAATTGTCTTAGCGTTAGCCATATACAATTTTTTGATGACTCTCAAATTACATATCAGAAGATTGCCAGGAAACCTCTTCCCCTCTCCCTTCTTCTCTGTGTATGAGATTGTGCTCCAGAGACGCCTCAAGTAGAATTGTAACCCTACACTACACCACACAGAAGCCACTAGGCTTGCACAAAAGGTCCAGCACACACCCTTTCCCCCTAAGTAGAGGTTCTGGTGAGATTCCTAGGAAATTGTAGGTTTACAACTGGGAAGGGGGAGAGGCCTTAAGCAGTCCGTAATTGTGCTGGGATTCTTGTTGCTGGGCTGGTAACAGGCTTGAACCAAATGCAAGGATCATTTCTCCTCTTGTGTTCTTAAGACTTTCCTTTCCTTTCTACCCCACCTCAATATCACTTTGGGTAAAAGAGGCCAGACACACACACAAGTACCTCCTCTAGGTCTCTGAGCGTGGGACTTTTGGGACAAGAGTTATATGATAGGGCCAGAGCAGTGTGCTTTGGACTGGCTTGAAAGCAAGGCACAGGAGCATTTTTTTCTGGATGATATGACTGTTCCGTTTCTAGGTTAGTGTGCCTCAAGCACAGGGATTTGCTCATCTGGGAGTGATACCCGGCAAGTCCTCCACAGGGTGACTGAAATGGTAGAGAGCACAGTGCTCTGGGCCCTCGCTGCATATTCCAGTACGAGCCTACCTGTGGCAGCCTACATTAATATTAATTAGGCACAGCAACTAATGAGCAAGTACACGTAAGAACACAATATAGGAACTGTGAAGAGGAGAGTGGAATGATAGTTGCTGCTTATTTCCAGACCATCTAGCATTTTCACACCATGGATAACCAACCGCTAGTGCTCCATCAATGAAAAGGAAATTTCTGCTGTAGCAAAGCTCACTGGGCTGTGTACAGGAAACCTATAGACCCCATTCTATGTAAATTATACCTTTGTCTTACAAAAAAGGAAAAACATCTGAATTGCAACTGAAAGAAGGAGATTACAAAAAAAAAAAAAACCATCTGATTCCATTACCTTCAAAATAGTCATAGTGAGTTCCTTTGCAATGTTGAATGCTCACGCGTGCACACACATACACACACATATACACACAGGCTCACACACACATACACAGAGGCACACACACATACACACACCAAGTGGGTCAGGAGGGAACTGGGGAAGCTTTAATTTTTTTTCCTCATAAACTCAGAATTATTTGAGACTTTAAAATCTGCAAAAATTGGTCCTATTTAACTGATAAGAATAAAGACAGAAGAAGGTATGTGTGTGTGTGTGTGTGTGTGTGTGTATGTGTGTGAGTGTGTGTGTGTGTCTGTGTGTGTGTTGTTGTTGTTGCTGCTGTTGCTATCTACAATGCTATGAGTTTCATCAGAGGATCAATGACTTTCATTTCAAATTGGTGGTTATTTCTAAAGAGTGACCAGCAGAAACTCAGCCCCGGTATTATTTGGTGCTTGGTTATTGTAACAACAGCACCACTGCCAGTCAAGCTCAAAAGACAGTGTAAGAAAATA
The DNA here is from genome assembly GCA_019843815.1 of Montemys delectorum. NCBI lineage: Eukaryota > Metazoa > Chordata > Mammalia > Rodentia > Muridae > Montemys > Montemys delectorum. The sequence goes on from JADRCD010221196.1 coordinate 6,134, forward strand.
CTGGAAAAACAAGGCATTAAATACGACAGGAGTAGACTTGTGACAGAAGTGATCTGTAGTCCCTAATTACAGAAGTCTTATTTCACCCTTCCCCCAGCACACACACACATAAACACACACACACACACACACACACACACACAGAGAGAGAGAGAGATGCAAAGTCAGATTCAATGTTGTCTAATTAACCAGCACACACAAAACTTCACAGGAGAGGTGGGTATGCCTTAGCCTAATCAATAAGACCCAAACCCTCCTCAGTGCTCCCTCCACCCCAGCCAAGTGCTCCCAGGCAAGCCATTTCATTTCTTTTCAGGCCGCTTGTTATATTTACAGAAGAGGCCGTGCCGGTAAACAGTTTCACACAATGAGGTGTGAGAGTTGATAGGGTCCTACTCAGCCTCTGAACTCCCCTGATGAGCTGCCAAAAGTTGTTATGAATGGCCTGGCTGACAGGGTGATGGCTGATAAAGGAAAAACAAACAGCTCAAGTAATTCATGAAAACACACAGCGCCAAGACAAATCCGGTGGCGAGTGACAGTTGAGATAATGGAATTCTGGAAGCTTCTCTTAAGGGGTCCTCTCTACACACTTATTCTGCAAATAGATTCCCCTTAATGTAGCAGGACCTTCAACTTCTTTCTACAAAAAATTATTTATGGTGATGTCTGGTGGGAAGCCCTGGCATTGGACTTCTGTGCAGTGGTTCATTCTCTATGCTCTCCCTTCATCTAGAGCAGTAAGACTCTTAGTGGATGGAGACCTGGACTGCCACTTAAAGAAAGAAAATATCCCATTTCCAGTTCGATTCCAGAAACATTTCTGAGGCATTTTTCCCTCTCATTTATAAACCATTTGCCATAACCCTTTGATTAGAAAATAAATATTGGCTTACGTACTCAACTGCTAATATTTTAAGAGAGAACAGTTTAAATGTGGTTGAAGTCAATTTCCAAATCACAGCCCATTTTGTGTTGATTTCCTTAAATCAGGCATGACAAAGCAAGAAAGTATCAATTTGTTGATGTTTTGCCTTTGTGTCCAATGGTTTTCCATGAAATGCATTTGTGGTTTCTCTAAATACAGCCCATTTCTTGATGTCTTAGGAAGCAGAAAAATCATGACATATATAAGTATGCATATACACATATATAAATACATAAAAGCACATGTATACACATACAGAAATACTATCAGATGAAGCAAGAGAAGGAGGTGGGAGGAAAAGGGAGCAGGGTACAGCAAGCCTGGGAGCAAATGGTCAAGGAGAGTGTGTGTGTGTGTGTGTGTGTGTGTGTGTGTGTGTGTATGTGTGTGTGGGTTGAAAGGCTTGGCTTCTGAGGCCAAGTAGTTGTTCAAACATGTAGAAACTGGGTCCCACCAGCCTTCACCCAAATCAAAGTCTACATTTGAATAGGAGCCCCGGTGATTCACACACACACACACACACACACACACACTCACACACACACTCACACACACTCACACACTCACGCACACACACTCACGCACACACTCACACACACACTCACACACACACACACACACTCACACACACTCACACACACTCACATACACTCACTCACACAGTCATGCACACACACATACAGGTTTTGAGGAGCTTCATAATTGATGTGGCTGCTTCTCTTCCAGAGTTTAAGGCTGACAGCTGTGTAAGTTTGCAGCTTATGATGATCCATGTTTCACAAAAAGTTTGAAGCCATGTCACAAGTCAGTTATTTCAAACTCTCTCAAAGTAAGTTAGAAGTCTTCGTTCAAGTCTCTTTTTTTATTTTCTTCTCTTCCCTTCAGAGAAATCTTAAAGTATCTTGAGCTTCGCAGGCCTTCAGGGAAGTTCCATCTCTTCCTCAGGCATTTCTCCTTTACCCTGATACACACACATCCAACGCACTGCACAATGCTAGGCACTGTGCCATCCTTGACTTTGAAAACACAAAATAATGATGATATGGTTTCTATAACAACCACAAAGACACTGTAAAGTCTTGAGTATAGAATACTCAAGATTGGATTCTAATTGCTTTTGAGAGAGTGACTCTTTATGGAGGCCTGGCTGGCTCTGAGTTCATTATCTTCTTGCTTGTGTCTCTTGTAGGCTGGAATTTGTGGGTTACACCGCCACACTTCCACTTAGGGTCAACTATTTAACTATTGCAACATACAATCAAGGATCTTAAAGGAGAGCTCAAAGAGCCATTGGAAGGCCAGACAGCCAGGGAGCCTTCATGTATGCAGAAAGCACAGTCAGAACCTACATTTACATAGACATAGTGCTTGTTTGTTATTATATAGAGTGTCTTTTTTAACAGAGGGATCTTGAGATCTAATCCAAGCAACAGCCAATATCTTAGGTATTGATGAGTCTACCATATATACATTTCAAAAGTTATGGCCTAAAGCCAAAAGTCATTAGAAAAAATAGCTGCAATAGATAGTTATTACAAGGGTTGGTTGCCTTAAATGAAAAGGTGTTTCTTGTTTGATTTTGATCGTGTATTTTAATTGTACAAAATAATAATTACTTCCTTACAACATTTTCATGCATGGATATTCACCTCTACTTTACCCTTCTTATACTTTTCCCAGATGGGGCCCCTAAACAAATGCCCCCTTCTCTTCTTCTTCCTCCTCCTCTTCCTCCTCATCTATACTCTGCATGAAAGACAACATGTCATATTTATCCTTCTTAGTCTCACTTTGCATTCAAATGCTGATCTCCAGTTTCCCACATGGTATGATCCCTGTACATTAGGAAATGCATACCTGCCAGTAGGTGATTTACACATTTTTCCCCAGAAATGCTTAAAAAGACCCAGCTGATATTAGCTACTTCTGTGAAGAGAGAGGAATTGGCAGTAAAGGGGAGAATACGATAGTCTTCTTTTTAAGACTTATTCTATCTTTTGCATGTTCTAGAAGCGCTGTGCATATACAGTGGAGGCTGTGCATACACAGTGGAGGCTGTGCATACACAGTGGAGGCCAGCGACATCTTGACATTGAGCCTTTGAGCTGTGTTGTCCTCAGTCCCAGTTGTAATAATATTAGGAGAAACTCTCTAGATAAACATTCTTTCCCATGAGTTCATCTTCACCTCCTGGAATGTCTTCTAGGAAGGAGACTGATACCCCGGAGAGCTGTCTCCTGCGCCCTCAGGCGGAGGCAAGGGGATCATAGATTCTAGGCCAACCTGAGCTACAATAACAAGACTTTAAAGAGAAAAGAAAAAAGAGTGTGCAGGTAGTGTGCTTTCTCTACTCCAGGGTTTTCCACCTGGCGAATTCTCTGTTCATAAGACGGCCCAGCCTGTGTATGCGGACAGGAGGACAAACCATCCACTCTTGGGAACAAGAAGATCGAGTCACAAGCCACCAGGTCACTATCCTCCCAGAAGCAAGCAATCTTCTTCTGTTTTTCCATCACACCACAGTAGGGTAAAAGCAGGTAGTAGAGGAAAGCCTTGGGTAAAGATTAAACATCATGTGGATACTCATTAATCCTCCTGCCACAAGGGTATGGCTAGTAGGCTGGCAAGGAGAGAAAAATCAGAGGAAACTCCAGTGTAAGGGGCCTGCTGGTCCACTTTAGGGACATGCAGCACTGTGAACTTCAGACCTCCCCCATGCCCTAGCAAAGAGGTAATAGAAGAAAAGACAAAGGGCTCTTTGCAGTCTTGGATTGAGGTGCACGTTCCACATCAGTTATCTTTGAAATCATGGCCAGGTCACGTCTCTCTGAACCTCACTATAAAAGTCAGGATAGGCAAGGCTATGCCCCAGTAGCCAGCAAACCTCTGATTGCCAGTGGTTATATGCAATACAGGTTTAGTCTCTCACATGAAGATCTCTGTAGATGGCAGGGTACTAAGTGGCTGTTCTCTCTGTGGATCTCAGCAGGGAGAAGGAGAGAGGTGGTAGACATTCCTTTACTACTGACCAGAACTAATCAGGTGGCCCCCAGCTATCTACTCCCACATAAGGGTTGTCTGGGAATAAAATCATCCTGTGAACCACTGAAAACAAAAGCAAAAGGAACTGTACAACAAAACTCGGCTATCGCTGCTACATTTAATGTTCTTATCTGCAAAGTGTGGCAGTGCCTACACTACAGTGTGAGGGTTTCATAAGGATTCATGAAAGGGGCATAATACACAATAATCAGTCAATATGCATTGTCACTGTCACTGAAGCCAAGGGCTCCTCATTTGCTGGGTCCTTGGATGAATAAGTCAAGGTTCTCTAGAGGAACAGAAAGAAGAGGATAGTTACACATATATGGATAAAATTTGTTAAATTAGCTTATATTAATATAGTAACAACAGCTGTCTCACACCAGAGAGGCGGAAAGCTGTGTAGCTCCTGGTCTGAGGCTGGATCCTCAAAGTCAGTCACTGGAGAGAACCCCGATGCTGCTCAGTCTGCAGTCCACAGGGCTGGATGCTTCATCAGTCTGAATTTGTCACCAAGGAGCCAGGAGGCTTCTTGGAGAACTGCTGGTCCTCAATCCCTGCTGGAAGTCTGAGAACACTGGTTCTAATATCGGTAAAGGAATCCGCAGCAGCAAAGGTGGGGAAGGTCAGGCAAGAGAAGAGGCCGTGTCAAGGAGAGAAAATACTCTCCCTTTGCCATACCCCTAAAAAAAACAAAAAACAAAGATCAAAGAAAGCAAAACAAAACAACAACAACAACAAAAAAAAATCAAACAAAAAAACCCCACTACTGGAATTCAGTAGTCACCCACATTCAGGGTAGGTCTTCCCACATCACCCCCCAACACAGATGCTTCTAAATTGTGGCAAGTTGACATTAGAACCAGCATCTTCAGGGCCTCGTCAACCTAAGCTTGCCTCAGGGGCTGTGGAACCTAAGCCGGAAGTTTGTGTACCCATCAGCATGCATTGGACCATGGTGACATCCATCACCTGAACCATTACACTTACGAGAGACTCAGGGTGTCATTGGGTGCTGAGACCCAACACAGAAGGGCCTGGTCACCTCTCTCCAGCATCTCTTGAAAAGAGGGCTATTGTTCAGTTATCCAGCTGAACACTCAGTAGGCCACAAGGCATTATCTAGAACCTGATGCCCAAGAAATTACAACGTACTAGAAAGTAAGAAAGCTACTATGGCAAGTTCACATCTTCCAGGTAAAGCCCCATGGGTATGAATAGCACACCTAACCATACTTTTCTAGAAGTTCAGTATTTATACTCAGAAATCTGCCTCTGCCTCCCAAGTGCTGGGATTAAAGGTGTGCACCACCACTGCCTGGTATTTTTTTTTTTAAGATTTTTGTTTGTTTGTTTGTTTTCGAGACAGGGTTTCTCTGTATAGCCCTGGCTGTCCTGGAACTCACTCTGTGGACCAGGCTGGCCTCGAACTCAGAAATCCGCCTGCCTCTGCTTCCCAAGTGCTGGGATTAAAGGCATGCACCACCACCGCCTGGCAAGATTTCTTTATTTATTATATGTAAGTACACTGTAGCTGTCTTCAGACACACCAGAAGAAGACATGAGACCCCCATTACAGATGGTTGTGAGCCATCCTGTGGTTGCTGGGATTTGAACTCAGGACCTCTGGAAGAGCAGTCAGTGCTCTTAACTGCTGAGCCATCTCTCTAACCCCCAGAGGGCTGTTCTTACACATCTCTAGATGCTCACCAGGAGCTAAGGAAAGTCAGCAGGAATGCCACCATTCAATGGTAAGGACAACAGAAGTATCTGTCAGTTTCTTCTTTATGCTACATTCCTCTAAGTGGCTTGATTCTTGTTTGTGTACGTACCATGCGATGAAGCTGCTATCTCACGTAGGTTGGTTAAGTATGTTCCAGCTATGTGGATGGGGAGAGTCAGACGAGCTGTGTCAAACAGGCTGTGACTAGCCTTTAACTTACTGGTGAAAGATGGAAGCAGGCAAGGAAGACTCTTCCATGAGGGTTGGGAGAGTAACTCTGTAGTAGAAAGTTTGTCTAATGTACAATGTAATGTCCAATATAAGACACTGGCCTTGGGTTTCATCCCCAGCATAGCCAATAGATGAATGAATGAATGAACAAACGAACAAACAAACAAACAAACACATAAATAAAATCCAACAAGATAGAGAGGGAGTTTAAGCTGCTGCACTCACACTTGTCTTCTCCCCCATCATTCCCACCCATACTTTGCTAGGGCCGTCAACACAACATTGCCTAACTCCTCCCAGCTGACCCAGTTATCCAGCTGAACACTCAGTAGGCCACAAGGCACTATCTAGAATCTGATGCCCTGGAAATTACAAAGAAATTAACAGAAAGTAAGAAAGCTACTACGGCAAGTTCACATCTTCTAGGCAGTGCCCCATGGACATGAATAGCACACCTAACCATACCTTTCTAGACGTTCTGTATTTTTGTTTCTTAATACAGAATCTCTTTCTATACCTCTGGCTGTCCTGAAACTCACAGGACACTATGTAGACCAGGCTGGCCTCAAACTCACAGAAATCCACCTGCTCCCACATTTTTATGCTAGTGCTAGGATTAAGGTGTACTCTATAACACCTGGCCGGAAAGTTATGGTCTACTAGAAGTAAATCATGATAAGAAAATATTAAATTGACACTCTGGTCTTTGTCAGATAATTTACTAGTTAGATCATTTATTTTTCTTGGCATAAAATAAAACAATAAAAGTTCTTAAATATACAAATAAGACAGTCCATTACTTTACTGAAGATGATAAAATAACTTTAGTTGAGCCTAATTCATCTTATTTGCCTTCAGTTTGTTCTTAAAAACTGAAGATGGGCTCACAGAGACCATGAAAGTAAGCACAAGGCCTGCATGGGTTCAAGCAGGGCTCCAATCCCTGGGAGCAGGGAGTAGACACCAGCTCCCATCCCTAACCAAGAAGTGACCTGCAACTGATAGGCTAGAGCAAAGGAAAAATCAATTTCCGAATGTGAGTACATTAACCATACCTCAGGACAGGCACCATGCCCTGGAGTTGCTGGCCAACACAAAATGAACTCAGTGGTATCCTTGTCAACTTTTTGCTTCACTTGAGGATTTATTTTCCTTATCAATCTCTTGCCTGTTTATTTTGATTTTTGTTTGTATGTATGCTTCTAACTGTTTCTGCTATTGTTGCTATTGTTTTTGTTTGTTTTAAAGAGAGAAGAAAAAAAAACCTCAAAGTTGTGTATGTAGAGAGGTGGGGAGGGTTTGGGAGAAAGAGAAAGCATAATCAAAATATGATGATTGAAAACAAGAATTTTCAAAAAAATCTGGATTGTAAAAAAAGATTAAATAAAATAAAAGAAAAAACCAAGAATTTTCAATAAGGAAAAGTTAAAAAGAACAAACTAGAAAAGCAAGAGGGTTGGAGGGTTGCTTGTGTGAGCCTGCACAGCTCTATGGAGCTTTAAGACTTCCTTCTATAGTATTCTGCTTGCCTGATTTGGGCCTCTGACCCACAAGTGACTGATGGCATGACTGTTCCTCCATTCCATGGTGACCAGGAACATTTGGAAACTGGTTTGAAGGGTGTAATTATCATTTCTTACGGCCTTTTAGGAGTTTGAGAAAAAAAAAGGCAGCCACAACAGCTATCATGTCACCCAACTCTAAGAAAAAGCCACTTGCATGCCCAGCTCGTGTTACACTCGGGCACCTCGGGTCTGATTCGCAGTTCTGTGCCATGGTCATGACACTCAGCCAAGGAGTTAAAGCCTTTCGACATACTACATTGCCTCTGACATGTTGCCAGTGTAAAATGACACAGCATGCTGAAAATGATAACCTTTACAACCGTCAGAACACATTGGTCCAAAGAGTCAGCTGATGCCTCTTACAGATGCTAACATGGAATACTAAGAATCATTGGTTGTATTCTAAAATTGTATCCTTGGCACAATGATAACACACACATACACACACACACACACACACACACACACACACACACACACACACACACTAGTGATCAATTAATAAATATTGGGTATGTCCTCCAAGTAGACATGTTTTTAAGGACTTACTCAAGTCACCCCAAAGTCCCCTCTGAGCAGTCCTAGGAGGCCGGTGCTGATAGATCTAACATTTTTTAGGCAATCTGAATATGCCTCTTCCAATTTTACTGGTGACACACATTGTGAATATGATGCTCTGAGCATAGCCAAGTGTGTTAGACTTGCCATATAGAAAGTACTAGGCCCATCACTCCCTTTGATCTCTCCCCTCCCACCCCCGTCTCTCCCTGAAATGGTGATAAACTCATTACCACATTATTGGGAGCTGGATCATGTTCCCCTGTCAGGCGCTGAAGTCACACATTACTTCAGGACCAGTCTGACGACCAGGTCTTTCAGAAGATTGTTAGGCTCGAGTGAGATCCTTATAGTAGGTCCTCATCTAAACCACTGATGTTCTTAAGGGGAGACCTGGACATACTCAGGACACTAGGAACAAAGCCATCTGCAAGCCCAATGGTCAGACCTCCAAAGAGACCAAACTTACTGACAACAAAGGTCTTGGCCTTCTAACCTCCACAACTATGAGAGATCAATGTCTGTGGTAGAGATCGCTCAACTCTCCACTTTTATTTTTAATGGCAGCCTTCACAAATTAATACATACAGGACACACCAAATTAATGGCTAGAGCAACCAGCAAACAGTTAGTGTTCAGTTAACGGTCTCATTGCAGGCTCAGTTGTGAATAAAAACATACTACCAAGCCTTGGTTCTGGCTGATAAACAATATGTCCTGGGGATGTCATGCTTCCTGCCACGGCATTCCGTTTGCCTGAATTGGGCCTCAGAACCACAAGTAACTGCACGTTCGTTCTTCCATTCCACACTGACCAGGAACATTTGGAAACTAGTTTGAAGGGCATTTCTTTTCCAGTCAGTAGACTGTAAAACTTCAGTCTACTGAAGACTGAATTCACTCAATGCTCTGAACTAACAAGGCCAGTGATTATAACAGTCCATCGGGTCGGGAAGGTGAATTTGCATGTGATTTCAGACCCTTCCCTGGCTTGTGACTCCTATAGCATATGCTTTAAGTACAGTTGGTGGATAGCAACATTGGTCATGTTGACAGTAGTGCCCAAAGCTAACACACACACACACACACACACACACACACACACACACACACACACA
>JADRCD010221196.1:23909-54751 GCA_019843815.1 Montemys delectorum
ATGCGTTCCCACCCACATATGCACACACACACACACACACATATGCGTTCCCACCCACATATGCACACACACACACACATATGCGTTCCCACCCACATATGCACACACACACACACACACACACACACACACACACACACACACACTTCACCACCACCACCACCACCAACAATGAATTTAAAATATTTTTTTTTAAGTAACTGAAACACCAAAGTAAACTACAACCCAAGCAGGTATATAACTAAATTGCTGCTATGAGAATGGAGGTCTTGCTCCTTGATGGAATGAAGTTAACTTGGAGATGACAAGAAGGACTCAGATCTGACAAATCGCCTGTACAGTGATTGTTAGCAGGGTGGGGCCAGACAATGTGCCTAGGGAGAACACAAAAGTCAGGAAGACATGTCAAAGATGGGCCAGCCGTGGTTCAGAATGCCTCAGCTTGCACCCTATGGATCTGACAGGTCTCAAGCCCATACACCACCAGGCACAGAAGGTGATAGCTATGTGTGTGCTTTCCTAACTGGAGAAAGGCACTGGGGACAATTCACTGCTTAGGACCTGGGGCGCTGGGAGAAATAACACCACTAACACAGGAGAAAAAGAAAATCATAGGGCGGTTCCCAGCCACAAGTGCTGCAGGCACAGCTTTTCTTCCACAATCAAAGGGGACAAAGAGTCAAGATGTATCAGTCGGAGGAGCATCTGCCAAGACAACATGGTGGGAGAAAACCTGTCCTCCTGTGAAACTGAGTGCCCGGGTCCATTAAGCAGACTAAGATGATTTTCCTAATAATACATTGAACATTCTTTTAAACTTAGTGTGTGTGTGCATGTGTGTGTGTGTGTGGGGGGGGTGTATTTGTGTGACATGTGTGAGTGCAGGCATTCTTGTGTCACAGCATGTGTGTGGATGTCAGAGGCCATCTTCTGGGAAGTGGTTCTTGCTGCATCCTGCACAGTGTGGTCCAGGAAACCCCACTATGATGACAAAGGAATGAAGACAGACACATGTACAAAAAACCTGGGAAGGGGTAGGCTGTGCTAGTTCCCACGCACCTACTAAGCACCCAGGAAACTCAGTGAGGAGTTTATGGTGTATGGCACAAGGAAGAGGGGTTAGCTCTTCTCAGTAGGAGGTCATTGTCAGGGAGCTGTCTCTGGGTCTCAGGCTGTGGACATCCTTGAGAAAGCTGTGGTCAACGCCTTCTGCACACAGCCATTCCCTGAGCCTGACAACATATTTACCTGAGACTTCATCCACCCCCCCCACCCCTGAGGTTTGTTCCTTTTACTGTGGGTCAAACTCAGGTTGCCAATTTCACTCAGCAAGGCCTTGCACCTACTGAGCCACCCATAAGTCCATTTTGTATTTCTTATGAACGTGTGTGTCTTCTCCACTGAGAATAGTGGGCGGCAAGCATGCTTTTGGTTCCAAATGAGTGAGTTTATTAAATAGCAAGTATAAGCAAATGATCAAGGTAGCAGGCAGCAGATAAAGAGCTGAACATCATCCAGCAGGAATGACACCTCTAAGCCCTGCATGTGGAGGTTGCAGCAGGAAAGCTGGCCTATGAAAGCAAGGCTGAGCTTAGAGGATAATCCACAGCCTAAGCTAGAGTCAAGAGAGGTGAAGAAAGAACTAGACATTCAGTCAACATATCCAGGACAGGTTAATCTTACAAACTAAAGCAGAACGGAAGGTAAAGTTGGAGCTCAGACAGCACTGGGAACACTAAGATACTTTTACAAACTATTTACTGTTTGTTTATGTGTATAAGTGTTTGAGCTACATGTTATGTAGACCACAATCACACTCGGTGCCTGGGAAGGTCAGCAGAGGGCATCGGATCCCTGAAACGGAAGTCAGAGATAAGCTGTAAACAGCCACGTGGGTCCTCTGCAAGAGCAACACATGTTCTTAACCACTGAGCCATCATTTCAGCCCTTAAAATATTTTTAAACTAAAACTAAAAATCCAGTTAAACTCTGGTAAGTGTGACAAAGGAATATAGAAACTAAAGTAAACTGTATTTGGATTAAGAAAGTAGATATGGGGCTGAAGAGATGGCTCAGTGGTTAAGGTCGCTAGTTGCTCTTCCAGAGGACCTGGTTCCATTTCTCACACCCATATTGTGGCTCACAACTGTCTGTGACTCCAGTTCCAGAGGATCTGCTGCCCTCTTCTGACCTTCAAGGATTCTCCTCATACACGGTGCACAGACATGCATGCAGGCAAAGCCCTCATACATATAAAATAAATAAATTAGACACAGGCATGGGCATTGAGGATATTTCTAAGTTAAAGTTCTATGTAGAGTTTTACAAAGATAAGTTGAAAATCTTTAGTGGATTTTAAAAAATAAAAAATATTTACTAATAACCAAGTATTTATCCTCTTCAGTGCTCCAAAAGTGACATTCATATTCATTCATTCATTCATTCATTCATTCAATGACTATGCCTAACCCAGGATAGTAATTCTCACTCTTAGGAGTGAGAATTAGGTTATTATCCCCACGCCCACAGAAACTATACACTAACCACACCCCCAAACAAACCCTCAGCCAACTTTAAACATTGTTTTAAACATTGTTTGCAAGCTGGTTTTAAGGCTTGTCTACGGAAAGTAAATGTTAGGAATTAAAATTCCTTTTGAAATAGGAAAGGGGATTTGTCTAAGCAACAAAGAGACCCATGAGCATCTTTGGTGTTGGAAACCCATGTTCATGGGAGTTGGCCTGAAGCAGCCAGAGGGAGGACAGACAAGAACAAAGGTCTTAGCTTAACCTCTGTAGCCTTCTTCTAAGCTTTGTTTTTCTGAGATGTCTTTAAGTTTTGTTTTGTTTTGTTTTTGAAATAGGTTTCACTCAAGCTCCTGGCAATCCTCCTGTCTCAGTGTGAACCACCTCCCTAGCTTGTATCAGTTTTCTATTGCTGTGGTAACAAATCAGTGTAGCAAACTTCTTTCTTACAGATCACGGAGAAGCAGGGTGTGGGCCAAGTTTTGCTTTCTCCAGGATTGTACGGGGCCTATGGTCCTGCCTTCTTCAGTGCCAGTGGCTTCCTGCAGTCCTTGGCTTGGGGCCTTGTCTTTCAGGTGCAAAGCCAGAGGGCTCTGCCACCTTCCTCAGCCTGCAATCGTCTCAAACTGCCTCCCTCACCTCCCTTTTCCACATTTAACAGTCCTCGTGATTACTCTAGGATTACCTGGGGAACCCAGAGTGATCGCCCTGGGTTAAGATCAGTCTCACTGAGTTCCAGTGCAGAGATAACCTCAGTTCCCCCTGCCGCTGGCTGTTCCCGTCCTCACTCACAGGGTGATTTTTGTGTAGCTCAAGCTGGAACTCCCTGGCCCAGCTTGGGATTCACTCCCCATGTGTACTACTTTAATGAAATTAGATATGCATGACAGACATCATTTTAATTTAGAGACTTAACTTACTCTTATAACAAAACCTTAGAATGTTACAAGGTGGGGTAGTCTACAAATGGAATATTCAAGAAGAATTGGCTATCAAGAGGTAAACTGAACAAAGGTGGGGTTATAATGTTAGATAAAGGGCATATTCAGGCTGTGGAGGAAGAAGAAAAGAGCTCACAAGAGGAAGCTGCAGAAGGAAGACACCACAAATCAAAGATGTGGCTTTTATCCATTCCACATACACCACATATCTCACATGGATCTAAGATAAAACCCTGAAGGAAATTAATAGCATGGAAAACTGTTCAGGAAAATATATTTACATCCCTGGGGTGGTAAACGGCTTCCTTACATACCAGTCCACAAAGCAAATCTTGGTATTAACATGAAATGAAAACACAGGGGAGAGACTGAAGCAAGAAATGACTATCTTTATCAGGGATCCCACACTGCAGGCCTGTCATCCCAGCTGTGTGGAGGCTGAGGCAGGAGGGGCTCCAGGTCAGCGTCTTTCTGGGCTGCTGAGTGAGCTCAAGCCTGCCTGACTGTGTGAAGTCCTAGCTCAAAAGAGAACAGAGGTGCTGGGGCTGGAGCCCAGTGGGAAAGCACTTGCCTAGCATGGGAGGTTCAAACCCCAGCTCTCAAGGACAAGAGAGAGCTACAATCAGTCCAGATCTCCATGTAGTCTGAGAGGACCATGACACAATAAAAACCGAGAAGAGAGGTGAACAGCTCAGTTCTCAGAGGAAAGGTGACAGCAACAGTGTGGAAAACCACAACCCAAGCCGCATGCAAGGAAGGTATTGGGGGTGTCCATCTGTGTGGGCACAAGCGACAGGCTAACAGCACACTCTGGTGGCCTTGGGAAGTTTAACCACGTTGTGCCTCGGTTTCCCTACATAAAACAGGGCTGATAATATACCTTAACTCTTAGTGAGTCACTAAGGGCATTCTGAATGGCACCTGGCAGAGCAACGGCGAGCTCCACGGTGGTCCACCCTGTTGTGAGACAGCCACAGAGCTCAATGCTCATCCATGCTCACTCACACACTTACAACGATGGTCAGCACAGCACCATTACTATAAATGACATTGACAGCCAAGAGATTAAGACATTTTGTACCTGCACAAATATGACCTCACTGTTCAAAAACCACCAATCAATAGGCAGTGAAGAGGCCTTCACCATCAGGTGAAGAGGCTTGTTTCCAAGCCTGACCACTTGACTTTGATCTCTGGAATCTCCACAGCAGAGAGAGAACTAACTCCTGCACGTTTTCTTCTGATCAGCCTGTGTGTTGTGGGCACACACATGCATCTACAGGCTCGTATATGCGTGTACATTTTCGTGCAAGTGAGCACTCACACACATTTTGCCACAAGACTCCCCATAAATAAATGTAAGAATTAAAAAAAAAAAAACCTGTGTGTGTGTGATATGGGGCATCAATGCAGGAGAAAAGCAGGATTCCATAAAATTATCTTTGTTAGATGTACTCTATAGTATGACTTACAAACATAGACCCACATGTGCACATGTGCCCAGAGCAAGATGGCTAGGTAGGCTAGCTCATCATCGAGTTTTGGATTCAACTGAGAGACCTGCCTCAATAAATATAGTGGGAAGTGATGAATTCGATGTCAGTTGTCAACCCTGGCCTTCACCCTGATATATACTTACACGTGCATGCCCCTATGCACACGCAACAAACAAAGAAAGAAAAAGCCAAAAAGCAAAAAATCTTGTTGTCAAAGGAGACCACCAACTAGGGAAATAGGATTAGCAGAGTGTCTAAGAAAGACTTTATCAAATAAAATATTTTTTTACTTTTAAAAGTAAACATGTATTGTTTTGAAAAAGTGCTTACAAATTGATATAAAATCATGATCCCTTAGAATAGTCAAAAACAGACATAGGAATGATGGAAAATTGAAGAAAAGTTGTGCCATTATTTCTTGTGACTTTTCTTTTCCTGGGAATGATAGAGGCAAAGGAACCACCCCTCCCCAGTGTCAGCTCACGTGTGGGCTCTCAAGTTCTTTGAAATGTGGTCCAGGAATGTCAAACCCAGACATCTTTCTATGTCTGACATTCTACAATAAGTGTCTCAATTCCTTGTTTCCACTGTAGATCATATTTTGGAAGTTCTGGCTCCCCTGGAAGGTAATGTTTGCAAATTTAAAACACGGCCCTTCAATATTACTTAGCTGACATAAACAAATTAAAATAAGGCCAGCCTAAGCCAGTTGTGTTTATCCACCTGATCCCCTCGGAAAACGAGAGGTGAAGTCAAATACCCTTTAATACTATTTATTAGTCGAGTAATATAATACATTTTGACAAGTTGAGCAGCTTTAACAGGCAGCTGTTGAAGTCTCTACAGGGCCTGTTTAGAATGAAACAGAGTGTGAGACAGTACTCTAACTGGTTCTACGAACAGCTCAGCCATCAACTATATCCTAACCAAGTACTTTTTATCCAGCTAATTTACGGAGTGAATCCCTCAGGGTCTCCAGAGTCTAGCACTGCAGCTCATTAGAGCCCAATATCCAACTTTTCTCATTGCAGCACCGAAAGCATATGTGCTTAAAATACAATTAAATGAAAAACAAACAAGATCCCTACTCCCTGACAGTCCCAGTATTTTTAAATTGACAAAGGCATGAACTTATATGCGATTATTAAGAAAGGAGGATGAATTTCAGCCATTTACAGCAGACATTTGCCCAACCATTCATCCTGCATGCAATTAGGACGCTAAAGACTTGGGCTATGAGTTCCTCGTGGGAATTAAACTTGCAGGTCTCTTACAAACGTGTAATGTGGCAAGACTTGCTGTCCAATGAGGTGTCTTATTGAAATGTCCCAGGCCGTCTCGCTTGTCACAGCTGTCCTTCCAGCAGCTTGCACTCCCAGTGTATAGCTTTCATTACGAAAATAGAAATTTGTGTCCTAAGTGCTGGTACATTACTAATGCTAAATATTTAATTCCCGGGGGTTCCAATTATGGTTGAGCGCTGGCAACACTGATTCCACTCTCTAATAACAACTGTAAAGGCAATTGGAGCATTTTTCAATTAATTAAATACATAGTGAACGAGTAACCTCTTGTCATTTTGCCCTCCAGGACCTGAGCTAATTGCTGTAGAATAAAATGTTTTGAAAATTAACTGATATTCTGGGCTCACAGTTATACCATTAAATTACAGTTTGCAAAGTGAAGTTTGTCTTCTGATAGTTACATTCCATGCTCTGCAGCTGTGAGAAAGTACCTGGTATTATGGGCTTAGCGGGTCCTCCAATTAGGGCCAAGCTGAAAGCCGAGCATGGCCAGAACCCATCAGTATCAATGATGGTTGCGCTGCTCACAGATAAGCAGAATGGATATCCACAAGGAAAGTTCCCCAAACTTCACCACGAACACGAACTCTCCGGCTTCAACATTCTGAAAGTGTGCTCAAAAGAATCCCTATCATTAATTATATTCACACACAGAACTTCAAAATTAAAGTTTTAGATTTCTTTTCTATTTTTTCCCACATGAGAAAGCTGCAAACTGACCGTCTGGGAAAGGCTGTCTTTTGAAGCGCGTCCTTGTGGCTTCTTGTTTCACTCTAAAACAACACCATAAATAAGCCCCAAATTGATGTCTTAGCTGAGAGGGATGAATCATAAAAGCAGATGCCACATTGAAAATAAACCTTTTTCTGAAGTACAATGAAATTCGATTAAAGAGCTAGTCTCCTTGTAGCCAGTGTCGCTGACAGGTGTTCCACAGCCCCAGCTCTTGATTGGCCATAATCTGAAATCCATGCTGGGAAGGGAATGGCCTCTCACAGCTGTCTGTCTAGCAGGGATGATCCCCTAAACAGGTTTCACTGAATTAGGAGTCTCTACAGAAGCACTCCACTCGGGAAGGAAGGCACTGAAAGTGAAATTAATCACTCTGGGAGAGAGAGAAGAAATAATAGAGAAAATTTAATCATTTCCATACCAATCTTTAGGGTTTAAATCTTTAATATTTCTAAGATTATAGTAACATCTTTGAGAAATGAATCTTAATTACAGGATTAGCATGGAAGCACCAGTCAGTTAATATAAATAGATCAGCCTAAAGTGCTGATCTCTCTTAGACCAAACTGGATAATGAGGACTTTTACAGTTCTGAGCTTGAGTTGACTTCTCAAGAACTAATGTCAAGATCATTGGAAAACACACATGGACCCAGAGAAAAGAAAATTCAAGTTCTTTGGAGGTTTATTGAAGTATTAATCCATACAAAATATAACATCTTAATAGACCACTGGCTTGATTCTGTCATGAACAATTCTTTATTTGCTGCTGTTGGGTATCATTAACTATTCTTAACATGATAAGTCACTGACTCTGTAACCAAGGGCCTACTGAGATGGTCCAGTGGATAAAGGTCCTGGCTGCCAAGCCAGGTGCCCCGGGCTCAATTCCTGGGACCCACATGGTGGAAGGAGAGAACAGACGCCTGAAAGTTGTCCTACATTCTGCCCATGGCATGCATACACACGCATACGTCCACGCTAGAACACACACACACACACACACACACACACACACACACACACACACAATCAAATCCAGATGTACAAGTAACCACTTGCCAAAGGCACTTCTGTTTTCCAGATTCTCCAAACCATATTTTTAAACTGAAAAGAGAATTTTCACTTTTACTCTAAGTGGTTCTATACTGTTTTTGTATTGAGAACTGTATCCGGAGCTGAAGTAGCTTAGTGAGTACCTGCCCACTGTGTATGAAACCCTACCTTTGATCTCCAGCATTGAGGAAAAGAAAGAAATGGATTGAACTTCATTCACAAATGCTCATGGTCCTACTTTGGAAAACCAATAATTGTATTAAGTGACTAATAACATGGTTAGGCTGGTGTGGTGGTATACACTTATGACCCCAGCATTTGGGAAATGGAGGCAGGAGGTTCTTAAAATACAGGCTAGCCTGGACTACACTGGGAGATGTTCTCTCAAAATAACAACAAATAAACAAATATGGCTCAAAACAAACTAAACAAATACCCAATTTTCTAAAAAAATTGCAACTACAGTAACCACTAAAGCCAGCGTATTTGGTACTAACTTTCCCAAGTCACTGTGCCCTGAGGAGCCAGTTGGAGGCAGTCACTAGATCCCACATGAGTGTTCTCTCTGATGTCCAGCCACATCCCTCCTTGGGATCAGATGCCCGTTGGATCACATTCCCTGTCCTTCCTCCCTCAGTGTGACCCTGCATACCACGTGCAGAGGCTCTGGTAGCCCTATCTACACAGCCATAACTAGGTCTTGCCTGTTATTCCACCCATACTCTTCTTTTGGAATAGTAAGCAAACCCCATGGGCCTTGAAAACAGAGGATCTAGGCACCTGAAGGTACTGTGTATGACCTGGGGCTAGTCTTTTGAGGCTTAGACTTCTTAGGTCCCTCAGTTCTGAGAAGAGAACAGTTTAATTCCTGAATGCTCTGAAGACTTGAGGAGACAAGTCACTGAAGACTCTGGAACACATGAAAAGGAGCCTTTGAGTCCTGAGACTTCCGGCCTAAGGGTCAGCCGCTGGCACACCCAACAGTGACAGTGTCAAGGACGGAGTATCTAATGCACCTTACTTAACAACATACACAGCAGAGAGAAGAATTAGAGTCATTGTGGGTCTCTCAGGAGCTTTTGAAGAATTAAAGCTTTAGCTTTAGTCCCCAAGAGTACAAGCCAAAAGAGGGTCTGTTTGGGATTTGGAAGTGAAGGAAGAGATTTGAGGATGCTCTCACGGGTAACGCACTTGCCTAGCATGCACAGGTAGTGTGTTCTATAAGCAGCTCCACAAAGACAGACAGAGAAGGAGAACTGAGAAGACAAATGCTATCACAGTAAAGGCAGTGCTTAAACCGACCTTTAGATATGGCCTCTTCTAAGCTTGACTTTCTTATTCTTGAGTGTGTTTAACTAGCATAAATCCCAGAGTTCCCCTCCTCTGATTAGAATGGGTCTTGGGTGGAAATATGGGACACCAAAGATGGGAAAGGAGAAGTCAGGGCAAGTCCCCAACTTGTCATTTGAGTGGTAAAAACAAAACAACAAAACTCACAGAACTGCAGGCTGGTCCTCAAGGTGGTACTCGCACGTGACCATTCCACATTTGAGGCCAGTTCTATTACCTGGTTTCCAAATCTACAAAGCTTAGGGCATAGGGAATCTACAGCAGGGCCAGAAGAAATACTGCTGGCATCAATGGAGGGCACAGAACCAGTTCAAGGAATATGAGAAAGAACTAAAACAAACAGATAACAAGTCCTCCAAGCAGAACCGAGTTTACAATCCAGCTTGTACTGTGTTTCGGACCCTGGGTTAGCATCAACACTTTGTGAAACCCTGCCCATAATCTCAGAAGTCCCTTAGCAACATTTCTAACACCATTAGCTACTGCTAACTCTTAAGACTTGGCTATCCTGAAAACCCTTTTCCCTGAGGGATGCAGATCATAGTGGTTTGGGAATACTTAGATAGTTTTATGGTTAATATACTATGGTATAAATAAATATAGCTCAGTGTAAGCATCTCTGCTGAAAATTCGTATGCCATAAAATGACAAATAAAACAGGTCAATAACAAAGTCCATAGTAAACAGCTCAGGCATACCTGTGCACAGCATTAGCAGAAACTCAGATACACTAGCCATTTTTGAAAAGGAAGACAAATGTATTCATAATGTAATTTCAAAATAAAAAGCTAAATATAAACTTAAACACACCACACTTCAGGTGAGAAGAGGTCTTGGGAAAACAAACCCCGCCCATACATTTGTATGTTCAGCTAACATTCTGCACTATTCTGGTTCAGTGTCACGTCACACACAGCAGGTGCTTATTAAGCTGTCCTTGAGCAGAGGAGAGGTATCAGGGTATTGTTAACTTCCTTGGGAGACATTTAGAGATGAAAACATAAAGCCTCTGAAAACAAGGGTCTGAAGTATACTACACCCCGACTCTGATGGGTGTGGGACCAAGGCTACTGGGTAATAGTGTACTGTTTGGTTGGGTTTAATGGGACAAGGGAGTGGCTGGCCTGAAGATCCTTGGCATAGGTGACAGAAATATAGAGTACCTGTGCTCTCAACACCAGGCCATTCTGAAGATCCCAATTCTCCTTCCCTGGGTGCCCAGAGAGCTTAGCCTTCCCTTTGTACCTTTAAGGCAACTGTAAGGATGAGTTGTCTGATCTCAAATCTTCATTTACTTGTCTTTCCCCTGGTCTCATCTCATGCTCCTGTCTTCAGAATGGAAATATCGCTAGAGTGTACTGCTTTGCTCTGAAGTTTGAATGTGCTGTGAAGATTCCGGTCACTGTTACAAGATCCCAGAGAAAGAACTTACAGGAGGAAATACTTATTTGCGCTCATACTTTTGGAGGGTAAGTCCTGATCAGTTGGCTCACTGCCTTGGGTCTATAACAAGGTCACATATTCATGGCAGGAGGGCATGATGGAGACATACTTCTTACACTGCAAGCCAGGGAACACAGAAGAAGAGATGAGAATCCCAAGTATCCTTTGAGGTCACACCACTGATACCTACAGGCCTGCTCAAGGTCCCAATCCTCGCAGGTTCTGTGATCTCCCAACAGTACCATCTTGAGGGCCAAGCTTTTATCAGAGGCCTTTGGGAAACATTTCAAATCTAGACTTCAGAAACTGAGGAGAGATTTTCACACTTCATAGAATCATAAACTGTTGTAGGGAGTAACGTTCAATTACATGTCTCTAAATGCTTTATTTCTGCTCTTTTTCTTTTGTGGCAAATTAATATATTTTTTAAAGTAGCTTTGTAGTTTTGAGCCTGGCATATAAAGAACTTGGAGTCCCTCCTGAGAAATGAACAGTGACCAGTTTGAAAACTCAATGACTTTTCTTGAGTCTGAGGTCCCAGAGAAAGGTGCTACCTCCAAAGTTGAAGAGAGCCAAATAGACAAAGAGAATGACTACTCACATCAGAGCCCTCTGGGAAACAGGCTGGGAGGAGACAAGCCCAGATTGGGATTGGCCAGCTTCTAGAAGCTTGCACTCAAATGTGGCCAGGAAGAACTATGAGCGCCGAGTAGCTGAAGCCTCATGCTTTTGGGGTCTTTCCAGAGCCAATACTGCAAACAAATCTTCCTTGGGTTTCTGGCAGAGGAGGGGAAATGTAAGCACTGTGAGATACGCCAGAACATTCTATTTCATTCTGTTCCTACTAACAAGATCTACCCAGTAGAAGAACTTCTCAACCTAGTCTAACTCGCAAAGTTCCACCTGTCAGAACTCAGCTGAGCCATTGTCAGGCTCCTCTGGGCTCCTCCAACACCCAGCTCTGCCTATCCTGGCC
The DNA here is from genome assembly GCA_019843815.1 of Montemys delectorum. Classification (NCBI taxonomy): domain Eukaryota; kingdom Metazoa; phylum Chordata; class Mammalia; order Rodentia; family Muridae; genus Montemys; species Montemys delectorum. The sequence continues at coordinate 35,732 of JADRCD010221196.1, forward strand.
CACTAAGCTGAGCAGGAGCAGAGCTGAAGGAAGGCTCACTAAAAGCTGTGGTGTGCTTCCTCCTCTCCATAGCACATCCCTGAAAGCTACAGGTCCTCTTACCCAGCTCCTCGACACAGTAAGGAACAAACGCACACTTTGACTAATTAGAGCTGGGACCAAATGCAGATAACACGGCAGACCTTTAAAGCAAGGGAAATGGCCATGGCTTGAGTGATCCTGTCACCTCCAAAGCTCTTGTGTTGGAAACTCAGTTCTCAACATAACAGCATTTGGAGGTGGATCTGAATGGGAAGATGTCATGAGTGGATTAATGGTGCTATAAAAAGAGCTTGAAGGAGTGGGTTCCTCTTCTCGATCTCTGCCATGTGAGGACACACAGAAAGGCCTTCACCAGCCTTCAGAACTATGGAGATAAATCCCCTTCCTTCTAATTACTCATCCTGTCACCCTGTTATAGCAACCCAGGTCAACTAAGACACTGGGCAGGCACACAACTCTAGTGGGTAAAGAGGAGGGCGTATGAGGACAGATGGGAAATGTAAGCAGAGAAACTGTCACAAAGGAACAAAGTACAGATTCTAGAGATCCAAGAGAAATGCATTTTCATCGTAGGTATCAGACTGAGGAAAAGGCTCTTGGAGAAAAGAGATACAAACTGGCAAAGCTGAATCACACAGAAAAATGACTGAAAAACAAAACAGAAACCATAACAGCTTGGGCAAGAATCGCAACACTCCGGAGACAGAGGTAGATGGGTCTCTATGAGTTCCAGGACAGCCAGCACAACACACTATCATGCCTACAAAATAAACAAACAAACAAATAAGTAAATAAAATTATAGCAACTATAAAGGACATGGAGGCATGCTTAGGTTAAATAAACAAGCAACAACAAAAACAACTTGGATCTACAGATTTTAAAGAAGGAAGAGCTCCAGAGAGGAGGAAGTGAGGATGACCCACCTGGTCTAAGATGACAGATAACACTGTTAGAACAGTGACATCATGCGTGGGTTAACTGGGGCAGGAGAGATGCTGTGAGTCACAATGAGGACTGAGGGAGAGGTGGCTCTGGGAGGAGGAGACAGAGGAGGGCAGCCAAAGTCAGATACCTATGCTCAGGCAATGGAAAGTACCGAGGTGCAGGGCCGTGTGCCAGGGGCTATTATCTTTGAAGAGAGGTGACCAGCAGATGACAGACCCAGGCCAAGATGGAGCCCAGCAGCCGGAGCTGGGGACACTGTGTCATGAACACACAGGTTAAGTAGGATGAGAGCTGCAGGCTAGTGGTTGTCAAAAAGTCTCTTAGACTGCTAATAATCAGAGGGCAGAATGGTGAAGGCTAAGGAGATCACCATTCTCAGTGGAGTAGGAGAGATGGGGCTGGAGGAGCTAAATTAGATTGGGAAGACTTTAAAAATGGAATATTTTTAAATGTAGAAGAAAAGTAAGAACTGAAGATAAAACAGTGATTGGCTGGCCAGAAGAGAAGCCCATTTCTATGAAAATATACCACAGCAATGGGACTACTGGAACCAATACTATTACTAAATATAAAATCATGGGTATCTTAATTTTACTGCAGTTCATAGCCACTTTGAGTAAGTCTGAGATTCCTATAAGTTTAAAAATAGTTCAGCCATTCTGAAGACACAGACATATAATACCAGATAATCAAAAGGCTGAGGCCAGAGGAATGCAAGTTCCAGGCCCACCTGAGAAGCCTGTGTCAGACTTTAAACACTAAAGGGGGCCAGGGTATATCCTAGCTGCAGAGTGCTGACCTAGCTCAGACTGGGGAGGCCCTTCTTAAAGGGACCTATACCGTATCAATGCTCTAAAAACCGACAGATGGTTAGCAAAGGCTCTTAAGCACTATCCTCTGACCTGGCCCTTAAGAAACAATAACATATATGAATCTACCCAAAATAATTTCTCTCTCTCATTTTTTTTTTCATTTGATTTTAGAGACAGTGTCTCACCATGAAGCTCTCTAGCTGTCCTGGAACTCACTCTGTAGACCAGGCTGGCCTCAAACTCAGAGATCCACCTGCCTCTGCCTCCTGAGTGCTGAGATTAGAGATGTGGGCCACCATGCCCAGCCCAAGGTAATTTCTTAATAACAACATTGGCTTCATACAGTTTTACCAAGTAGTCACTCTCTAACTTCTATGAGTGATTTTGGTTTTAATTTTGAAGCTCTTCCCAAAGAGCTTTAAATATCTACAATAAACTACAATTTGAAATGTCCTATAGGTTTACAGATTAGGTATTTAAGATACCAGACAAACACAAGTCCTTAACAAATGCAAAGGGAGAAAATGGACTGACCCTCTTGACAGGCAAGGATCTTGCACGCCCATTGTTATGGGAAAAGCAGCTATCTGATTTGCACTCAGCCCCACAGCTCTTCATACTTACTGTAGTCTGCAGAGGGAGCCCAGGGCCTTACAGGGTCTGGGAATGCCTATGCACCGCTCTGTCTCACTAGCACAAACCCAAACCCAAACCTATAAAGCCTTTCAAAGAAGGACAGCTCAGAAAAGCACAGGGCTAAGCCGACTGCTGGCCAGGCAGACACTTGAATGCTTCAAGAAATTCTGGCTAGACCAGATCTCGCCCTGGTAACAACCTTGCTTCACTTTGTGTCCCTCCTTGTAGCTGCTTCTTTAGGTCACGTGAGTCTCCTTGAGAACACAAGCGTGGCTGCCCCTCGGTCTCTTTACCCAATTCTCCTCCATCACACCCATCAGTGGTGTCTTTGCTTCAGCATTCTGAGTTTCTAATAAAGCATGACCATGCAGATTCCTTGTTTCTTCTCACTTATTCTTTACTTGCTAGTCTAGAAGTGTGACTTGGGAGTGGGGCACTATGATGTTAGCAACCCAGTATCTCAAAGTACAACAACACTGGATAAACACTCCAATACACTTTTCAAAAATCAATGACTGCACTAGCTTTAAAGGGTCTATGTGTGGAACTTATCTTTCAGCTTGTCATTTTTTAGAGTAAGGGGGATTTAAATATCTTATTTCTTTTACATACTGATGGCCAGGACCACAATGAACTATAGATAAAGCCACGGAAAGACAGGGATGGACTAAGTCTGCTTCCTCACTCTAAAAATTGGCCTATGAGAGGGATCACTCCATTCAGACAACTACACTCAATGTTTCTTAGAAAGAGAAAGATTGAGCAGGGCAGTGGGGCACACATGTTTAATCCCAGCACTCAGGAGGCAGAGGGAAGTGAATCTCTGAGTTTGAGGCTAGCCTGGTCTTCAGAGCGAGTTACAGGACAGCCAGGACTACACAAAGAAACCCTGTCTCACAAAACAAAATAAAATGAAGTCTTGGAACATCATGATGCATTGTGTAAAGAGTTATATCTTATGTAAAGAAATCAGAATAATAATTACTCCTTACAATTCCTTTCCATGAGCCTTCCCAAAATATCACATATGGCTTTGCAAGACATCATCATGTCTCAGTAAGTAAAATATAACTCAGGATAATTCCTACAAGGGCTGGGTGGGAATTTAGAAGTTTTTCTTCCATTAAGCATTGTGTAAAGTAGCTACATTTTTTTCAGGGATAGTGTACTAAAATGGATTACTTTTACTCCCTTAGTTCTCTCTTTCTCTAAGTGCATTGTTGAATTAAAAGAGCAGGTTCTGCAGCCCCGCCAACCTGACACCATGTGGCTTAATTTTGAGCTGAGGTGGAATGGCTGAAGTGGGATCTACAGATCCAGATGTCACAGTGCAGCTTTTATGTCCAGTCTCCATTGAACCTAGAAAACTGTCCCAACTTTTCCTGAGTGCCCTGTGGCCTGTGCAGCACCTCTCAACAGTGTACAAACCGGAGAAGAGATAGGTACTCTAAGAGCATTTAGGGTGAATGAGCAAAACCAAGGTTCTGAAACAATGTGTTCTTCTCGTTAACTACAAATAATTTACAACAGCCTCTATGTTTTCAAATCATTAACCAATGCAGTTGATATAAAAACTCCATAAAAATTTAGATAATCTCCTTGAAAAATAATCACCTACAGAATTGTAGTGTAGTCCATAATTTTACTAGTGGCCATTTTACCCCAGGAAAATTAACTTATACTCACACAAAAACTTCAACATGACTATGTACAGCAGCTTTAGCTATGACATCAAAACCCAGAAACAACTATGAAGTCACAACCATAAGAGGTTAAACTGTAGAGGTGGTTAAAACAGACAGACAGATACACACACACACACACACACACACACACCCTGAAGCTTCATAAAACATGCTGATCCCAAAGGTTACCTGCCATGCTTAGGTAACATTCATAGGCTTAGGGGGGGCAGACTAAAGGTTGCTGCAGCTGTGGAAAGGGGGAGAAGGAGGCAGAGGCATGATCACAAAGGGGTGAGATGAGGTCTTGGTAGTGATGGAATGTTCCTATCTTGATTTTTCAACATCAACATCTAGGCTGTGACATTAAATGTGAGGAGCCGTCTTGACAGTCGCCATTACAAGATGGCGCTGGCTCCCGCTGCCGCGCCCAGCTGGCGGTTGGACTGCGCATGTGCTGAGGTGTTTTTCCACTCTTACTGCTCCCTTTCCTCATGATCGCGAGATCGGTCGACGGGCTGCAGCCAATCCCTGGGTGACACGTCCTAGGCGGGCTACTGTTTCCTATTTAAGGGCTGGGGTTTGGCCTCTCTGGGTCTTCTCCCCTGGAAGCTTGTGCTCTCCCTCTCAAGATGCATTAAAGCTTTACTGCAGAAGGATCCTGCGTGTGCCATATCATTCCTGCTGGCGGGGACTGGTGCGGGACAATTAAATATACTACAAAATAAATATTACTTTTGGGAAAAACTGTGGAAAGGGCTCAAGGACATTTATATTATTTTGTACAACTTCCTTTGAATCTATAATTATTTCAAAATGTAAAGTTTAATTAAAGATAAAACTAAGAATGGGGCCGAGGTGTTGGTGGCACAGACTTTGGTTCTAGCACTTAAGAGACCAAGGCAACCAGATGTCTGGATTTGAGGTCAGACTATTTATTCTACATAGAAAGTTCCAGAACAGCCAGGACTATACAGAAAAGCAAAACAAAACAAAAAATGATAACAAGAACAACACACACATACACACACAGAGAGAGAAGTGGGGAGGACGAGGAGAGGGGAGGAGGGAGGGAAAGATGGGGAGAGAGGAAGGGAGAGAGAGAACAAAAAACTCAAGAAGGGAAACATTCTAGTTACTGGTTTTGCTTTATTATACTGAGATCTAAGGTTCAGAAATTACCCCAGGGTTTGAAGTCTTTGTAACACCTATGGAGGTAGATGAAGTACAAATGGGGCCACTCAGAAAAACCCATAGCAATTTCTGCACCTGTGAGCATCTCTGACTATCCTGGTTCCTGGTCTAGAAGTATCTCTAGGAAGACACACCCTTCAGGTTCCTGCTACTAGACTGGAGGCACCCTCTGTAGACTAATTCTTCCCTTTTCTACTGATGCTACCAAGGCTGCCATGATGAGGAATTCCCAACTGGCAAGGAAGTAAGTTATAGCTACCCAAAAGGAGAAGGGATACCAACCTTCTTTACACAAATCTGATGTTCCCCCACACAGCGAAGGCTCTGCCAGGAGAGATCATTTTCTTCTAGAGTCTGAACTGCACTGATAGATTTGTTCAGGAAAAAATTTTCTATTGGGAGGCTGTAATAAAGAGAATCAAAAAGTATATGTGGATTCCTGTCATCTTTTTTCTCCTATATGTACAATAGAGACAGGTTAGAAAGTGATTTTAGGCCTACCTAACGATATCTGATTGCTACAAGAATCATGAAAGCAAAAGAATTTTTAGAACTCTTTTTAATCATCAATATTCATTCAATCAAATAAAGACATTTTATTTTAGAAAAAAGAATTAACACATAAAATTTATTTCATTTTTTCTATTCTTTGATTAAAGCAGCAAATTTTCAATGCATTGTAATATTAAGCATTTTCAATAAAGCTAGTGATATAGAAGCACCTCACCTTTGCAGTGACTATGGATTGACACTGGGAGAATACTGTAGTCCACAGACAGCTACCTCCAAACATGACGCCAGCATCGCCTGAGCACTAAGGAGCTCTGTGCCCTTCGCATTTAGATGGAGAGAGATCTCAGGAAACCCAGGGACAGTCGGTGAGTCTAAAACAGTGGTTATCTGTTCACGATCACTGTCACGATCACTGTCAGTCCCTAAGATTTTGTACGTTACTGATTGCAACTTCACTTGGCCATGTTGCTTCATGTGTGGGAGAAGACACACTACTAATCAAGTGTGGACATCAAGGCAACATGCTACCCATGGAAGCATTTTAGTAACTTGGCAATGGGGTGAAGTGTTCTGTCTAACTGCTTCTTTAAGATGTTCTCAGTAACAAAAATATCATCCAGGGCGAGTGTAATACAGCCTTTGCAAGCAGTAGGCTACAGTCTGTATAAGGGACTGGACCTCCCCTAGAAGGGGTGGTATAATTCTGCAAGTGGCAGAGGTCATATGGAAAATAGAATTATATGCTATATATATATGCTATAATTTGTTCCTATATTCAATTATCATGGAAGGTCAGGTGAAACACAGTAAAGTGAATTCTGGAAAAAAAAATTAAGTAGATTGGTATGAACCATGTCAGAGCAAACTGTCTTAATAGACACAAATAAGAAAGACTCTGAAGGCAGGGGTCTTTCTTCCTTTATAACTTTTAACTATGTAATCACATGAATAATTTTAAAACAAAGCTATTTTCTGCAAAGAGTTTTTCCCTAAAGGAGGACTGGGGCAAGATTTTTTTTTTAAAGAATGAAAAGAAACAGAGACAAGTATAATATTCAAGGGAAGAATTTTCTCCAAAAAGCCTTCTCTTTAACTACTTAAGTTTACAAAGATGATTCTACCCATACTGTAAGATGAAGAGATACAAATTTAGTGAAGGGATGCAAGGTACTATGCTTTACTTCACCCCAGATAAACTAAACAACCACATAACAAAACATACGTTTTGCTTAACACAGATTGTTCTAATGAAAGATACATTATTTAAAAATCTATGGAAGAAAAACTGTATTTGTTTTCCCTTAAAAGATATAATTCTACGTTTATTAGACTTACTTAAAAACTATCAATCAATATAACTGGCTGAAGATGCTAGGCTACTTGCTTTGGTGGTCCTTCCCTCTCATTTCTTTATTTTAAATTCCCTGTGGTGGGGAGGTGACTGGTGTGAGATGAACCCTTGGAGGCAGGATGCCACAATTACAGCCTTTCACAACACACCCACTTCACTGCAGAATACAACAAAGACAAGAGACAGAGGCTACCCATGCCACACCTTAGGCAATTCTTAGGGAAACTGTGAAACAATAGTTCTCTGTTCTCAAGCTCATCTTTAGATATTAGTTGCATTTTCAATTTTTTTTCTCCACATTTCCACTGTCATGTCATCAGGGGGCAAGCACAGTCGGCAAACTTCCCTTAAATCAACTCGTTTTTTAATTTCTAAAAGGATTTTACATGTTGATTTTATGACTTAGCATAAATCGAGTTAGGTTCCCATGAAATATCATTGTGTTATCCTTTATGAATGTGTTTTTTCCTGGTAAATGTCACTAGCCTGATTCACCACACTTTCTCCTTACCAGGAAGACAAGGGGATACGAGTCAGACCAGAATCTTTATATACTCAAATGTATAAACACACAAGTATCTATTTCTTGTTCAAAAAACTTTATGTATTGAGATCTCAGTCCATAAAAAGTTGCGGATTACATGAAAGAAGGGAACAAAATCTGATGAAAATCTGCAGTGATGTCTAAAACCCAGCACTCGGGATTTATCTTCTCTTGCAGAGAAAGGGATCTGGTGTCAAGACAGAGGTGGCCTGCCATAAAACACCGCACATTAGCTACTACAACAACCACGTGAAATATCTTAATAAAACCCTGTATCATCTATAGATGGCTGTGCGTATGCTTTCATTTTAATGTGGAAACTGTAAAAATATTAGGCCAGTTCAAGATAACATCAAACAAACCCAGTAAGTCTGTGACTAAAAAGAACACTCAAAATAAGACTTGAGGAGACCCTTAAAACCAAGGGCCCAGCGTTGAGACTCCAGCCCTCACAGGCGACACTATCATTCCTGGTGGGGTGCTTAGAAAATCTCTATTTCCCTAGCTAGCTTCGAGGAATAAAAAGCTTCTTACAAGCAGCTAAAAAGAAAGTCTTTACCAGGCCCCTTGAAAAAGCTCATTTTCACATTACTCAAGCTTCATTATGCTAAATCAATATTCGTTTAGTCACTGGGGTTATTGACATATTTTAAAATAAAAGTATACCCTTCAGCTACTGCACTCATTACAGGTAATTTGTCTTGTCAGAGAGCAGGGAATATTATCTTAGTCTTCCAGGGGCTGACAGCCCATGGAAATACCTCCCTATGGTTACAACTGTAAATAATTTTAAGGTAAAATATTGAAAAATCAATGACTGTTTCCTGCAATCTGTCACAAACAAATCAATCATAATCTGTACTGCCATCAAGTATGATTTGAAGGAGATGGGAGCAGATGTAATTCTTGGCTGGAGTCTCTCATTTCAAAATCACTTCACATAATGGTCTCATCATTTAAAGACTTAACAGTCAGTGCAACTGCCACTGGAACATCCAGTTGGACAAAACCACAAGGAGAAGGAGGGGAAAACGCCATCAGTATTATGTTAACAAACATTTAATTTAAATGGTTGGTGCATTAGTAAATTTCCGCTGTGAGCAGTTTTACCTGCTCCTTTCACAGCTTGAAATTAATCAAGGCTGCATTTCCATGTCCTGATGGGTGGGGAATCCTTGCAGCCCAGGACTCCAACTATACTCTAAAACGCTTGTGCCTTTTAGTTAAAAAGAAAATTATAGAGAATAAAATCTGGAATTAACAAGACACACGGGCTCCAGAATATTCTAAAATTCTATCCCTATAACAATGGCAAAAAATAGTGTCGGACAAGTCAAGACCATACTCCTATGATCTGAAAAAAATAAGTAGAAAGGTCTCAGATGCCCAAATGTTGAATTATACATTTTCCTTCTATTAATAAACACAGTTCAACTTTGTAATGTCGTAATGTTCTAAATTACCAGTAAGACCTTGTCTGCTGGAAAACAGCCTGCATCAGGCTGGACGCAAGCTGCACCGTCAAATGCTGTATTAAAGCAGGAGTCACAACCCGACCATGCCAGGTGCGAGGTTGGTCATGGTCACAATTCTGATTCCTTGTGCCAATGTAAACTGCCTTCCAGATAAGTGCTCTGCTGTGGGCATTTTCTGACTACGCTGTAATGGCTACCCAGCTGCTGACACCCCATGAATGGACATGGAGAAAAGGATTTAAAGCTAATACTCCTCCGTCAAACAACACTGGACTCACAGACTACCCACAGTCTTTTTCTGAAGGTTTGTGATTATAAATGTGCTCTTGTACCTTTAACGGAAGAAATCAATTTGAGCTACCACATTCTTACCATTTTCCTAATTATATAATTAGACACCATGAAGCCCTTTTCTGTTTTATTAATGTCCCTTACTAGATATAGGTCAGGGGGTAAAAATCTGTAATGACAGGGAAAATGTTGCCTTTCTTAAAAAGAAAAACAAACAGATATAAATACTATTAAACGATTGAAGTCTATGTCAACATTCCCAGACAAAGTAATTGATCTTGTAAATGGACTGATTTATAACTGAACCTTCTTGGTCAACATGGTAACACACGGCCAGAAGACAGGCCTTCTCCTGAAGATGCAGTTGGAGCCCAATGTTGTTTTTCAGGAAACTTAGATTTCAATGCCAGCAGTAGGTTTCAAGACAAAAATGCACATGGGTAAATCATCAGAGATGCCATCCAGAATGTAGCAGAGCCTTTTACTCTGTGTGAGCCCCAGCAACAGCTGCAGAGAACGTAGTAGCTAACCTAGTATAGTGGGAAGGGAAAAGATGGGCCTAGCCAGGGCCAATAGAGCTCAGCCTGAAACCTGGGAAAGAAGCCACAGCCAGCTTGCCCCAGTCAGGCTGTTGCTGGGGTCTTTTATCCCAGGCCTACCCTTGTGCTAGGCTGGGCTGCTGGTGGTCAGCCACCCTGGAGAATCCATCCCTAAGTTAATGCGACAAAGGGAGAGGAGGAAAATGAGGACGGGTGGACAACAGGCTGGATGCATGTCTGCCCCAAACTGAAATGTCATCTGCTAGAGCTGTGCAGGATGCCGTCGCAGATCTAATTCGCAGAAAGAAGCTATTTTAAGGGCGCTGAGTAGGCCGAAATGCTATTTCTCAGCTCTCTAAACACAGCCCATGGCCCTGGGAGAAGCAGGCACGGAAAGTTAGTAGGAAAAAAAAAAAGGATAGTTCCCATAGCTCAAAATGAAAGAAACTCGGTCTACTGGACAGAGTTCTCATGTATGATAAGGTTCAGGATTGCAGAGAAAAGTGCTCTTGACAAGAGATAATATTACCTCGCTGTCTTCTGAAGCACCTCCTTCCACCAGGCAGTCAGGGGTTTCTTTACCAACTGTGATTCTTAAAGAGAAAACGGCCACAGTTAGCTTCATCTCTCTCACCACTTCCTTCCTTCATGGAATTACAACTTAATTACTAATACCTCAATTGATTTTATTCCTGGATGATGCATTTCCTAAAAAGCATACTCCTTAGCTATTTCCACTAGAGAACATTTAGTACAACCTTCTCAATTCATCAGCCATAACCCATTACTACAAAAAGGATAGCTCTTGATATGCTCAACAGTGTCTCCCGCTGCCCCCGCCCCACACATCTACTTCATAAGAGGTAGAGCCAGAAGTATCTGAATACCTTTAATAAAACCTGACTCTTAGCTGTAAACCCAGCTCACAACAGAGGTGAAACGATAAACCCATATACATATCCATATCTATGTATATCCCAATAATGATCCTTAGGAGAAAAAAAGAAAATCAAACCTCAATCCTCTTATGTTTAAATTCAACAACTCTATCATGATTTAAAGGCAAAACAGAACCCTGAGCTTAAAAGTAAACAACAAGGAGTCTGATTTCTGCCTGCCTAACATTTTCTTTACATTTGTGCTATGCTTCTAGCTTGCTATAATGCTTTAGCCCAGAGTTCTATAGGTTCCAATCAGTACCGGGAACACAAGTCTATTATTTACAAACAATTAAATAGCATTTCACACTACAAGACCAAGACCACACTAATACCGATAACAACAATTTACAGAAAAGCATTTGTTTTAGCAAAGGCTAGATTAACTAGTCTGCCTTCAGTAAAATTAGCTTTTTGGGGGGAAGGGGTGGAATTAGCTACCAACTTTATTGCTAATAAATGTTGCAATTCACTAGGTCCAGTTCTTTGCTCTATCCCTTAGAAAGCACAAATATTCTGCAAGGTAATTCTTTCTCAACCACCTATATCTAACAGTCCTAATTTGAATAATAATGAAAAGCTTTGCATATACCTGCATAGTTTCTATCATTAAGAGAGGCATACTTATGGCTAAAGTTATTCTTAAAAGAACCAGATCATAAAAATAATTTCAAAATGTGATTTGTCTTAACTCTATTAAGACAAATCTACTCCTTTAAATAGTAATTTAATTTCTATTAAATATCACAACCTTGGTCTTGATTTTAATTGTAAAAATATGTTTATAAATCCCACTATCCAATGATATCATTCAAATAAATTATTCAATACAATCCCAAGACAAATGATAAATTATTCAGTCACTCCACAAACTGACAATTTTTAAATTTACTGAATTCCTGTTTAGTGCGCTAATAGAATTTAATAATCAAAGCCCTCAGGGGACATTTCCCCACCATCCATACCGCACCTCTCTTACTGATATGCATACTCTGGTGAAGCTGCCTTGGTACTGTTTGGCAGCTTCACGCACAGGAGCACCCTTTTCACTCAGCTACGTCTTGGGAAGTGCAAGGACAAACCTCAATCCATGTGGAAAACAGCCCCATAGTTTGGAAGTAAACTTAGCTGAAATATCCAAATATATTGTGGAAGCGTTGTGTTATCACCTATACAGGAAATAGAAATGATTCTGTATAAGAGAACCTAGAACACTAGCAATACTTTGGGGATATTAGGTATAACGGTCTAATGCAATTTTCTCCAAGGTATCATTCCATATTATGGGAAATAAACAAATAAGAGCTGTATCAAGGTGTGGAATATCATTAGCCTGAGAAAAGGCTAGAAAAATGGATTATACAAATGACAGCTGCAGGAGGAAATTATATTCTCCTTTCCTGAACAAATGGTAAGTGCATCCTCACTAATAAAGACTTACACTCAAACTATATTACAATATACTGGCTTTCAATTTTGAATCATCTAAGTTGATTTGCAAGCTAAATTGTTGTGGAGATATACTAGAGCTATGAAACACAGCCAATTTATACAGAAGTAAGTCGTCAGTATTGCACTTCAGAGGAGAGCTGGGAACACAAACTACTCATTATTGAACAAGGAAAAAACTCACCACTAGGTTTTACATGTTCATAGAGATGTGTCAGCTGCGATTCTGTTCAGAAAAACTGTTCTCTACCAAAATGATGCTAAAAACAGAAGCCAATGCAGTGTAGAGACTGAAGGGAAATAGATGAAGACAGATATACTACCTCTCAAAGCAGGTGAAGGCGTTTCAAAATTAAAACATTGTTCCAATTATGACACTGTGCTCATAATCTATTTTAAACAACACAGCCAATTCAAAAGGATTACAGCATTTCATTCATTTCCAGCTCATCAGCTTAAAGAACATTGGCATTCTTCTTAAGATTTACAGAACATATAAACATTCATAATTGTATTATTCATTAAAATGGGGAAATCATTTGTATTAATATTCTATCTCTTTTAACATAATATATCTAATTTAAAAATAACACATGCATAATAGCATAAAAGATGGGGACTGTAGCTGTCAGAGAAAACATTTTGATGGGGGGGGAGGTGGGAGGGATAAATTAAGCAATTATCTCAAAATGAACGCTCTTGTTTCAGTTTCAGCAAGCAAGTCTAAGTAAGTCTTCCTTTGATTTTAGCTCCCCGTGTAATTCTAACCAGCTAATTATCCTTGAAGTCAAGAATCAGCCGTGACTCTCCACCTGGCCTTTCCCATCAGATGCCCAGGGTCCCTTCACTTTCATTTCCTCTTTCTACCCTGAGGTTTAATAGTAAAGGAAAGCACGGACACATCTTACACAAATGCTGATTGACAGCCAGCTTCCAGGAAATGTCGAGCTACAAAGAGGAGGGAAAATTTTAATGTAGCTCTTATGTTAAGTGGTCTGAGGTGCAAGGTAAGCGGAGGAGGGTAAGTGGCCACCAGCATCCCCTCCTTTGTTGTTGCTTTCACACCGATTCCTAGTGGAGGATGCTTCTATGATTTTAATGAGTGCCCAGGTTATAATCTGGGTACTAAACGAATACCATATCATCATTTGCTCACCAGTTAAAATATAAAATACAGTATTCTGGAAGGAGTGAAAGTTTTCCTCATTTCTACAAACGAAAAGGAGGCATTCCATAAACATTGCAGCTATGCACTTGATAATATGAAAAGAGAATTATTTTACATCACCAAGGCTCCTGGGAAGAATGTTTCCTTCCTCAAACCTTAAAAGGGATATATTTCTCATCTATTTACCTTTTCAGTATTTCCCTGTTTCTTGCACACTAAACACGTCTTCCCCAACAGATTGATTCCGACCATTAATGACTGTCTGCCTAACAATACAGCCCTCTATTTATGCTTTGCTTTAGAAATTGAGAGCCATTATTCCACAAAGACAGAGCACAAAGAAAGCCGACACAAAGTATTGCCAAAAAGCCACAAGTAGTATTAGAACATGCCAGAACACTTAACATTAAACTATCATTCCTCTCTAAAACTTCTGTTGCCAAACTGCTCACAAAATCTAGAAGCTCAAAGACAGGTTTCAAGAGCAATTAAAGTCTCCAAAAGCAAAACTGTACAAAATTATGCCCTCTTCTTGTGTCTCCATTTATAGACAACATTTTCTCTGGATCTTAATTAAGATAACGATGCACACCTGTGTCAACATTCTCCAGCAAGACAGCCTTATCAATCATAATCCTTTAAGTACACTCGAAAACAGCAAAGGGACAGGACAGAAGCAATCTGTTGCCTTTCCTGATGCTGGTGTTGTGCCTCTGCCACAAGAATGACGAGATCTTTAAAATCCAGCAGATCTACTTTTGTAAGTCTTTAAAGGTTTAACTGTAAACAGCTATTAAACTAAATAAACAGGCGTCACCTCCTTTGCACTTGATAGAAACAATGACAGCCCTACTTGTTCAGAGCTTGAAGAGCCAGCTCCATGCCAGATCTTGGCAGCACAATCGTGGGTCTTATTTTAAAGCTCTGTGTTTTAAGAGCTAGGCATAACTGGATCCGTGCAGACACGACAAACCAATAAACCCTTGGCAAGTTTTTAAATGAAGCTTAACAAGTCTACATTAAAAACAATCAGAGTAACCTATCCCTAGTACGACATGTTTAGAAATATACAAATGCAGCAGTAAGGGGAAATAAAAGTCTTGGTGACTTGGCATGAGGAAATATAGGTCCTACCTCTGCTGGTGTATAGAGCTTCAGCGACAAGAGACCCGGAACTACAGCTAACAAGTGAACAATTTCCCAAATGGAAAAGCCGACTGAACAGAAAGGAAAAATGAATGTGTGTGTGTGTGTGTGGGGGTAAGGGGTGTCGATTCTCCCCTAGTATCAAGATAAAAAGTCAAAACCTTGTGTTTGTCAGCGAGAATGTGTTTACCAAGCAAGAATATAAAAGCTTTCTTGTAAACAGGGAGAAAGGACGCCAGATGCTATCTGAATTCCGTCTGCCTGCTAATGATCAGCTTTAGCCTTCCCTCACTTATTAACATGATTCTGTATCAGACGCAGGCGGCCGAGGCCGGCAGAGGAGCAGAGCCATCAGTGTGCAAATAAAGCAGAAAATAGAGACATCCTTAAGAAATGAGCCTTAAATTTGATGTAGAGCGGAGGTGACAACCACGGAAATAAAACCACAAATTCTAAATGTTTCAATATCTTGCAGGATTCTTTCTAGTCCTTAACACCAAAAAAAAGAGAGTAGAAAAATATAGAGTGGGGAGCAAGATGGGGAGGGGGGAGACAGAAACAGCCAAGCCGCCCAAGTGGCAGGATTATGTAATGAGGATGTCTGAGTGACAGACTTGGGTTCTCGGTGGCACAAACCTCCTTGGCTCGCTTTCAGAAGTCTTCGTCCTGGACCAGAGCCGAGACACTGATGCCGGGGACACGCGTGGGCCAGGGAGACACGCCCACGCGCGCCTGCCCGCACGCAGACCGCGGGGCCGGGCTGCGTCCACGCCATCGGCTTGGTGCGCGGCTCAGCGCGGGCCGCGGACGCTCCCTCGTGGCAGGCCGCGCCGACCGTTAGCCGGGCTGAGCGGGCGGAGCCGGGGGGCGGTGCGGCCGCGGGAGGCGGGGTCCCGCGCGTCGGGGCGGGGACGCTCCCTCTAGAACCCCGGCCTACCCCGAACCCGGAATGGTCAGCCCGAGAGGCAGCCTCCGGCCGCCGCACGCTCCCCGGGGCTCGGGTTCCGCGTGCCGCCCAGTCTAGCTCACAGCCGCCCTCTTCGGCGGCGGACCGCTTCTGGTCTCCATGACAATAAGCAGCTGAAGACCTTCCCAGCCACGCCCCCTCGGCGCTGGAACTCCGAGGGAAGCGGCCTACGTCATCCAGAGGTGGGGCTAGCGGAGGTCAACGCCCAATGAGAGGCGAAGCTGTGTAGGGGAAGGGCGGGGTGGGCCTAGAGGTTCTTGGAGAATGTAGTCCGCGGGGGTCCAACCTCTTGGGGGCGGAACCTGTAGCCTGAGTGCTAAGTGAGGGGGCAGTCTGCGCGCCTGCGTGAAGGCGCGCCGCGGTGCGGGTCCCTGTGCGGTCCGAGTGGGTTAGTTAGTGTGTGCCACAGCCCCAGCTAAGCAAACTGCTTGCGGGTCAGTGAGAATCATTTCAGGAAACTTTGTGTATAGTTATGCTCCGGCCTGCGCGTGGCTGGGATGTGAAAGGCCACAAAATGCTTGATGTGTGCACTCTGCCGCCGGCGGTCCTGGTTCACCAGCGCCCCTGTCTGTCCCATAGCTTCAGTGCGTCTGTAATTTGCGGCGGCGGGAGGTGGAGACCCGGGCCGAGGGTCTGTTTTGCCTTCTCACTGAGTGGCCGTGGGGAGTTTGGGGGTGGGGGTGGGTTCCGAGAACTCTGCCTGTAACTCTGTGGTGTGTGTTTGCCGGGCCAGCGCCTCGCTGAACAAACAGCGGTTGGGTTGGACACTGTTCTGCCCAGTGTTTGCAGTGGAACTGGGGCGGGGGCGAGAGAGGGGGAAGGCGACTTAGTGGAACAAAAGGGACGAGATCCCACACCCTCCGGCCCCACAGACCTGATGGGGCGAGCTGCCCGTGGCTAGCCATGAGAAGCAGGCAACGGTACTTGGGATGGCAATGGGGCCGGGGGCGTCTGGGGGACCTACTCGGGTAGAACAGCTTCTCCGGCGGGCACTTCTTGCCCACTGCCTTCTTCACTCCAGAGAAAAGCCACACCCCCAGCCAGAGACCCCAGAGTCTCCTCTCTTCGCCTCCTCTCATCGTCTGGCAGGGGTTGCTGGAAGGAAGGCCCAGCGGGGACGCTAGGCCTGGCTCTTGCCCACCTGCTGCAGCCGCTGGGGCAGAAAGGCGGTCATCTCGGCCTCGCTGTGCCCTGAGCGCCCGCATCCATCGACTCTCCCTGGGATCTGAATTTCAGGTCTCCAGCGCAACCAAGAGACCTCTGGCAGGAGGGAGAAGCCGCTGAGGAGCGTGGAGGGAGAAGCACCACCTCCCAGCCCAGCTTTCGGGAGAAAAAGACGTCCTCCAACTTCGCTCTTCGCACTGGCGAGGAGGGCGCAGAGCTTTCTCCGGAGCGCAGCCCTCGGCATCTTTTCCTTTGTGTTGCCGAGAGGCCCCAGCCACGACTGAGGCCAGTTGTGCGTCGAGATTGCCGCTCCGCCCAGAGTTAGCAAGAGGAGAGGAAAGTTGGAAGCGATCGGCGCGCTTGGGATGTGATTGTCATCCTGGGGCCGGCGCTCGAGAGTCTGAGAAAGAGAGAAGGAGAGGAAGAGTCGGGGAGGGAGGAGGGGGAGGCCGGGCAGAGGAGGAGAGGGGGGTGGCGGAGGAGAGGCGGGCGCTAGGGAGGGGCGAGGGGAGCGCCAGTGAGCGGGAGAGGAGCCGGGGAGGAACAGGGAGAGGGCGAGACGCGCCTGGCGGCCGGGTTGGCTGCCGCCGGCCAGAGGCTCCTGCCAGTCCCCCCCCCCCCCCACACCGACTACACCCCGGGAAGGAGGAGCTTCGCGCGCGCACAAGGCGTCAGAATCCTCAATTTCCAACTTAGCATCTTGGCAGGACCTTTGCAAAGCCAAAAGCAGAGCCCCCCGGTGCAAAGAGCGAGGGAGGGGGGTGGGGGGAGAGAAAGCCTAGCCCGGGCAAGCGGGGCGCGCAGAGGAGCGGGCGCGGCGGTCGCAGCCGGAGGCGCGCGGGAAGCCAACCAGGAGGCGCCGCGGGCCGGAGCCCGGGAGCCGGGGCTCGAAGAGCTGCGGCCCGGGGCAGCCAGAGGCCAGGTGCCCGCTCGCTCGCCCTCGCAGGGCGCCGCCCGGCTCGTTGGCCGCCGCGGCGCGGCGCGCCCCATGCCCGTGTGTGGCCATGTCCTACCCGCAGGGCTACTTGTACCAGCCGTCCGCCTCGCTGGCGCTCTACTCGTGCCCCGCATACAGCACCAGTGTCATTTCGGGGCCCCGCACCGATGAGCTCGGCCGCTCTTCTTCGGGCTCCGCATTCTCGCCCTACGCTGGCTCCACTGCCTTCACAGCTCCCTCGCCGGGCTACAACTCGCACCTCCAGTACGGCGCTGACCCCGCGGCTGCGGCCGCCGCCGCCTTCTCGTACGTGGTGAGTGTGAGCTGGGTCCGAGGCGGGCGGGCGGGCGAGCGAGCGGGCAGCCGGGGCCAGGCCTACAGAGCCTGGCTGCGGTGGACACGGGCCTATGCGCCACCTCACCCGCCAAGCTTCGCGGCCCTTGCAAACTTGAGCAATTGTCTTGTTCGGATTCACTCGAGCCGCGGGCTCTGGAGTGGCTCCGGCTAAAGCCGCGTCTCGCTGGGGTCGCCGAGCTGAAGGGAAAGGGTTTTGGGGCGCGGGAGTGGGGGTTTGGTCTTGACTATAGAGAACAGCATTTGGCCCAAAGCTCTGGGACAACCCGCAAATTCCTTCTTCTTCCTCTTTCTTTCTTTTGGTTTTGCCATGTTGGAAAAGTAGTTCAAAAGAAGCAGACCCGAATTCCGAACAGCAGTAGCATGCTAAATCTATGTAAATGTGTTTGGCCTCGCCTTTAATTAATCCCCCAAAATGTTGCAAATCCGTAATCCTATCCTCGCAATCCGATTTGGAAGTATTAAATTTTTGAAACGTCCAGCGAGGTGCGGTGTATCCGGGTTTTTACGGCAGGGTGTGCTTTCTGGAAAAGCGCAGCGGCTTCAGTTAGGGATAACATTTTTAGACCGTCGGTGTGCAGGCTAAGGCTCAGCTTGTCCGTAGCGTTTCTTTGAAGATTAAAGAAAGAGCCTTTCCTTCGCTTGTTGTACCCCTTGCGCCCAACATGCGGCCGCTCTGGAGCAGAGCTCTGAGCCGCTGCTGAGGCTGCCCAGGCCTCTAAGAGAACCGTGGGCCCTTCCGCAGAGGCCAGATCTAAGACCTAGGCACGGAGGTCCCCCAGCAGATGGTGGCCTCCAGGGTGGTGTGGCGAGCCCTGAACAGCCTCAGGGGTCCCGAAGGACCAGATTTAGAAACTGGGCGGGGGGGGGGG
>JADRCD010221198.1:2029-28233 GCA_019843815.1 Montemys delectorum
TTTTTTTTTTTTTTTTTTTTTTTTTTTTTTTTTTACTACAACAGACAGGTGATAGCCTTTAGGGAAAGGAGAATCAGGTTTTTTTGTGTAGCTTTTGGAGGTTGACCAAGCAAAATCTATGGACAACACAAATTAGGGTTGATGGGTTAAAATAAAAATATAAGAAGAGACATGAAGTTGGTGGTGGGTCTTGGTCAAGTTGAGCATAAGCAAATATTGTAAGACCCTGTTGAGCCTTGGCTTACCTGATACCCTTTGAGTGAACCACATGGAGCCTGATTGATGCAAAAAAAAAAAAAAGCAAGAGGATTTTTATTCCAGGGCACTGGGGCTGTCCCAGACCCTAAGGAAAGGAGGCGACCCCGCACAGCTTGTTCAATGAGCTTTTATACAATTTTTCAGGGCAGCAGCCATTAGACACAATGTGATTGGTAGAACAGTGTGACTTTTTAAACTGATTGGTCTTCAGGGAATGAGGTGGCAAGGACTTCCCTTGTCTGAAGGTGGGCAAAGGTCCACCCTGCAGAATGTGTCCCTACCCGCAAGTTGGTTCTCACCCTGTGGTCTGAGAAATGCTAATTAGCCTTTCCCTTCTAGAGAGTTCCACTGCCTTCCCAAAGTTCCTGAGCTGATCTTATTAAGGAAACTACTGGCCTCCGGGTGTTTTTCCGAGATGCCCCTGTTTACTCGGATCTTACAATACGATGAAAGCATGGTCTATAAAATTCTCAGAGAAGAAATTAAACAATAGAAAACTTAAATTATTAGCTGAGCTAAATAACTATAAACTTTAAAAGTAAATGATTATATATTTGATTTACTTTGGTAGGCAGAAAGAGAATATTCTTGTCAAATGGAGCATTTTGAAGACAAATATAGTTTTGGAATTTAAAAAGACAAAAAAGAGCCGAGCGATGGTGGCGCACACCTTTAATTCCAGCACTTGGGAGGCAGAGGCAGGTGGATTTCTGAGTTGGAGGCCAGCCTGGTCTACAAAGTGAGTTCTAGGACAGCCAGGGCTATACAGAGAAACTTTGTCTTGAACAAAACAAAACAAAACAAAACAGACAAAAAATTTTAAAAAGGCAGAAAACTGGTAGGCATTCAGAAAGTTGAGGAAATCTCCCAATAATTAGAACAACAACAACAGCAAGCTGAAGCCATAAAGTAGCAAAATTGGGCTCAAGAGAGAGGTTGCAGGGGTGTCTGTTTATTTGAGGGGTGGTTTCAATACAGGGGAAGGCTGTGGGAAGCGACTTCCAAAGCAATGATTGGAGAATGTTTTATGGATGCCAAGGTTCTCTGGCCCAAGACATTCACTGAGTGCCCAGCACTGTGAATGAAGGCCACCAAGCACACGTGAGGGTGTCACAAATCAAGATGGGCCTACAGACACCGCTCAACGGCAACACTGAAAACTAACTAAGGAGAAGCCAGGCCTCCGCCATTTGTTGGACTTCCAGCTCAGAATCCCAAGTCCTTGGCTGCTCAGGCAGAACAAGGAGACCTACCCACTCTCAGACATGAACAAGGCCTTCCCTTGAAGAAGGACAGCAAGGAACAATCCCTACTGGAAGTACAAATCGTCTAAGAAGAGAAATGACACGTGGAGTTGCACCTGGACCTAGCTACAGCCTCAGAAACTATTTACACAGTCATGTAATTTACAATATTTGATGTCAAATATAGATTCATCTCGAAAGTTGATGCTGTTGAGATGCTGTTCTATTTGAAGAATAAGAGGGGAAAGGAACGCCTTTGAGACCCTGGGAGAGGGTAAGGAAGCCTTATTTGTACGTTTACTAAATTAAACATGCCATCCCCACTCTCTCCTCTCCCTTAACCCCCATGCTTAAGTCTATATTAAACTATTTCTGTCTTAAAATTATCGTATTTATATATATTTTGTTTGTTTATTTGTTTGGGGCAGGAGAGCATGGTACACACATGGAAGTCAGAGGGCAAGTGGCTGGAGTCAGCTTCTATTTTCTACCTTGTGGTCCTGGGGATCAAACTCTGCCATGACCAGGCTTGTCCACGAGCACCTTTACCCACTGAGCCAGCACCTAAAACATGTCTGAATAATTTAACTTGCTTCATACTGAGGAGCCCTGAAGTGATTTTCTGTGTCGTGGTCAAGAAAGCCCGCTTCACCTGAGTAGGGGTCTCTGAAAGCAAGTCTGGAGCCTTGACAGTTGGGGCTCCCGATGCAGAGGACATCTTTTTGGGGGATGGGGTCTTGCCCTGCAGGATTCTAAAAAGGTTTCCTCAAGAGCTCCTTGAAGATGAAGTCTGTACTACCTGCAAACTTTTAAGAATTGTAGAAGTTCTCTTCAAAAGCCAGACATTTTAACTTCTCAAACAGAATGTCCCCATGTGTGAAGTCTGTCAGCTCCTGTTACCTTATTTGACTTCAAACTTTGAATTGCTTATATTGGTTGTTTTGCTCCTAGACAGTGTTGACGTCACAACATTTTAATGTATTCCATTGCTCAAGACCTTTTTTATTTATTTACTTTATTTTGCCACATTCTCAATATATAAACTTGGGTATTTCTGATTTTTGGTTTCACCTTCAGGATTTTTTTGTCATGTTTTATTTACAGCCATGGATGTGGGTTGGGGCTCATCCATAAACTTGGAAGTAATGATGATGCACTTACCTGCCTTACAACCTGAACAGCTTTTGCATTCTGAGAGCAGCACAAGAGGAGCCTGTGCAGTACTTTTTTTGATGTATTTATTTATTTCATTCATTTATTCATATTTATTTCATTCTGCCTGCATGTGTGTCTATGAGGGTGTTGGATACCCTGAGACTAGAGTTACAGACAGTTGTGAGCTGCCATGTGGGTACTGGGAATTGAACCTGTGTCTTCTGGAAGTTTAGCTCTTAACCTCTGAGCCATTTCTCCTGGCCTATCATGGCTGTGAGATTGTTTTTAAGTAAATGCTGATAAATGTACCTGACAATTGGGATGCTGAATCCTTATGCCCTACGTTCTACATACCTGAACTAAATCTCTGTCAGATTCTGACTAAAGGTTAGTGACTTAGCAGCAGAAAGGCAACCATGAGAAAATGGCTGTTGTTCTTGATGATAGTGTTGGGATTGGGCATATCAGTCTCCTATATGCTTATTGTTTATACGGTTTGATGCATATATGTTTATATGATTGTTCCCAATCCCCATCAGATGATGACCCTCTGATCTCCGGGTTAGGACCTTCTGATTAGATCAGACAAGACAAGCCTGTCAGTGCCTGGGTAGGCAGGGTCTTCATCCCTGTTTAGCAACAAAGATGTCTCAGAAAATAGATCTTTGGCCATTATCACCCTTAAGACTCAAAGATCAAAGTCTCAGAGGGGAAGCTGAGGCAGGATACAAAGACAGAGAAAATTAAAGAGCTGTGGGAAAGGAAAGGAGCCCCTACCCTTGAAGTCTTTTGTCAGCTGAGAATCAAGAATTTCAGCACAACTAATAAAATACACCATGAAGTTTGCTGGTGTAGAAACTGTTCATTTTTATAGAGATATTTCAAAGAAGAATGTTAAAATAGCAATGATCCATGCTTAAGGCCAAACAGTATATGATCCTTGAGTTTAACATCACTCCTTTGCAGCTGTAAACCCTAGATTTTGAAACTGAAAAGAAATTCATACAATATATTCTAATCATACTTCCCCCTGTTCCTGCCACCTCTTCCTCACCTCTCAACCCACCCAACTCACCAATGAGATCATAAACTCTGTTAGAGTCAAAGTATATATCTTAACTCTCTTGTACCCTAGTATAATGAGGATTCCTTTCAACCCTGTGGCCACCGGGTCTGTTTTACCCTCCTATCTAGTCCACCTCAGGAAACACTCTACCTTTTACAAAGAAGGGTAAAATTCCTTAAAACTCTTTGAATCATATAACTTTAAAAATCACCCAAATCATGCATGGCTATTCTGAATACACTTCTAAGTGTCTCTGTCTCTCAAGAAGCCCTTACCCCCCCCCCCCCCAAAAAAAAAAAAAAAAGAAGCCCTTACCCATGCTGTGGTGGTTTGAAGAAAATGGCCCAGTGGACTCAGGGAGGGGCACTATTAAGAGGTGTGGCCTTGTTGAAATAGCTGTCACTTTGTTGGAGGTAGCACATCACTAAGGGGTAGGCTTTGAGGTCTCAGATGCTCAAGTCAGGTCTAGTGTGGCATTCACTTCCTGCTGCCTGTGGATCACAATGTACAATTCTCTGTTCCTTCTCCAGCACCATGTCTGCCACCATGCCAATCATACCACCATGATTCTCACCACGACTATAATAGACTAAACTCTGTCGGGCAGTGGTGGCGCACGCCTCTAATCCCAGCACTTGGGAGGCACAGGCAGGCAGATTTCTTGACTTCGAGGCCAGCCTGGTCTACAGAGTGAGTTCCAGGACAGCCAAGGCTACACAGAGAAACCCTGTCTCAAAAAAAAAAAAAAAAATAGACTAAACTCTGAGAGTGTAACCCAGCCCCAATTACATGTTTTCCTTTATAAGAGTCACTATGGTCATGGTGTCTTTTCACAGCACTCAAACCCTAAGACACATGTCTTGGGTGTCCACTGTTCTCCTAAACCACCTGCCCTCTCTACTCTTTAAAATATAGGCTTTAATCTATATGAAAATTGCTTCTTAGTAAACTTCAACTTTGCTTCAAAAAAAAAAAAAAAATACAGTAAGAATAATGGCCAGGGAGGAGAAAGTTTCCCTGAACTGAAGCAGGCAGACCTGGGGAACTTAGTTCTTAGTTCTCTCAATTAAAAGACCCTTAGATTTGCAGGGGGTAGAAAGTGAGAGAGTCATGCTCTGATACAGACTCAAGATATTTTAGCACATCAGACACAAAGAGAAATTCCTAACAGCCTCTAGAAATAAAAGAACAGGCCTTCAAAGGAACAAAAATAATACTGGCTTCAGATATCTTATCACATTAGTCAAAGAGAAAGTTCTGGAAACATCAATGAAGTCTCCATCTCCTGAACTCAGAGGCTTCTTAAAGATGTGAACAAAATGATTTTGGACTTAAAAGAGCACCCTTTCTACGGCGTATAAAACTTCAAGAAGCAGAATGTTTAAGAGGTTTGAGAATTATGGAGGTCCTGGCAATTAGGGAGAGCCTGCAAATGTTGCTTTATTAGCAAGGAACAAATGAGGCAATTAAGATTTTTCAGAGAAACAAGAAGTCATGTAAGAGACTCAGGTCTGTATCTAAATAAAAGCTAGACAAAAAATGTGCCATGAGTTCAGTGAGTAGCCCACCATGTGGCTTACAATTAATGACAATGGATATCCAGGAAAAGAAAAAAGAAGTCTTAGTCTAGTGATCCAAGTATGTGTGTGTGTATGTGTGTGTGTGTGTGTGTGTGTGTGTGTCTGTGTGTGTGTGTCTCTGTGTGTGTGTGTGTGTGTCTGTGTGTGTGTGTCTGTGTGTGTGTGTCTGTGTGTGTGGTGTGTTCCTATATGTTGAGTATGTGCATTTGGAGGCCAGAGGTCAGCCTTTGGTATTGTTCCTCAAGAGACATCCACATTGATTTTGGGACAGGGTCTCTCACTGGGACCTAGGGCTCACCAGTTATGAGTATTTGGCTGGCCAGCAAGTCCTGAGGATCTTTCTGTCTCCACATCATTTTTCCTGGGTGCAGGATCCAACTTAGGTACTTGGGGTTGAAGTAGGAACTGTGCTGACTGAGTTATCCCACCAGCCCCCATGATTGAATTTTAAGGAATAATGTCCACAAAGTTACAATGATGATCATGCTTTATTTATTTGCTTTTCAGTGTTTTAAAAACACAATGACACTGGTGTTTACAAAAAGCAGATAAGATTATCAACTCTGATCATGAGGTTAGGAATACCTGAGAGAAATCAAAACATTGGCCAAAATAATAGAACAAGAAATGATATTTAGCCATAAGATCAAGTTAAAAGGTAGCCAGCTTAAGAAAAAAAATAACAATAATAAAATCATAAAGATTTTTGGAGAAGGTGCAGGGTAAGTCTGCTCACACCTGTTTTTCCTGTCAGGAATTCTACAGACAGCATCCCAACGGAGTATGGAAACAACGATGTGTCATGTCCCAGAGAAACCAAATATAGAACCAGTTCATGGTGGTGGCTTCTGGGAATGAAGGTGGAGAAGGGGACAGGCTGGGTGGTTTCATTTTTGATAATATGTTCTTTTCTATGGTGTATATTCTACGGAACCATTTGAAATGCTTCAGATTAATAAAACAAAACTTAGAATTGCAAGTTCTGAAAATTCAATATTAAAACATATTGATTCTGGGCAGCAGTTCCAGGGTGTAAAAGCCTTTGACACTTGAAATCCAT
Source organism: Montemys delectorum (assembly GCA_019843815.1). Classification (NCBI taxonomy): domain Eukaryota; kingdom Metazoa; phylum Chordata; class Mammalia; order Rodentia; family Muridae; genus Montemys; species Montemys delectorum. Next base: position 8,393 of record JADRCD010221198.1, read on the forward strand.
TTGCCATGAGGTTCCAAGATGGTTCTCCGATAGAGCTGAGAGCAGCATCTTCTCATTAGCACTACACCCAAACACAGGATAAACTTCCAGTGGATATGACGTGTGTGTGTGTGTGTGTGTGTGTGTGTGTGTGTGTGTGTGTGTAGGGTTATAGGAAAAGTGAACTGGTCAAGGGTTCTCATTGAAATCACTAAGTTGTTTTTGAAACATGTGATTCAGAGGACTCGAAAAGGGTGAGTATAAAGAATGTTCTTAAAAAACAAAAAAGATTTATTTTATGTATATGTGTGTGTGCCTGTGTGAGTTTATATGTAACACAAACATGTAGATGATATTTCTTTTCTCAGATGCTAAGTGTATATTGCTGTGGGCACTGGAAACCAACAAAAGGCTGCTGTGTTCATATCTGATCAAGCCCTGAAGCTGGAAATTCACCAGAGCCTAGTCTCCTAGGGAGGAACTGGAAACAGAATGGGCATCCAATCCATACTGCCCCACCCTGAGATCATGTGGTCTCTCCACAGGAGACAACTGTCTTTTTTTTTATTTTTTATTTTTTATTTTTATTTTTTAGTTTTTCAAGGCAGGGTTTCTCTGTGTATCCCTAGCTGTCTTAGAACTCACTCTGTAGACCAGGCTGGCCTCGAACTCAGAAATCTGCCTGCCTCTACCTCCCAAGTGCTGGGATTAAAGGCATGCGCCACCACCGATTGTCTTTCTGATCATCAAAAGAGATAGGAGAATAGGTAATGAGAAAATGATGAAAAGACTGGTTTGAAAAGTCAAAGAAGAAGCCGGGCGGTGGTGGCGCACGCCTTTAATCCCAGCACTTGGGAGGCAGAGGCAGGCGGATCTCTGAGTTCGAGGCCAGCCTGGTCTACAGAGTGAGTTCCAGGACAGCCAGGGCTACACAAACCCTGTCTCGAAAAACCAAAAAAAGAAAAAAAGGAAAAAGAAAAGTCAAAGAAGAAAACAAAGTTATTAAAGAAAATGATGACATAGACAAATTGAGAATAGTTGGGAAGAGTTGATGCCATCTTGGATAACTGTCCATTCTGAAGGAGTCTGGGGTGGACAATGAGGGCTGGGAAGCTAACTGGGATTTCTCTGGTCCAGGGTACTGGGCCCAGCTTACCTCTTCCCCTCTTCCCTGTCACAGAGCCCAATGAGACCAGGATCAGAGAGTTGGGCAGTCAAAGGGGCTCTAGTAGCTCAACCTTTCCTGAAATGCCAGCTGACAGAACTTCCCTAATGTGCCAGGTTTCAGAGCCACTACCCATCCTGAGAATAATGATTTTTGCAGATACCTCATTTAGTCTTGAGGGTTCTTTCTTCTCTCTTTGTTGTCATTCAGTCTTACTTTGTTTTGATATGTCTGGATGCCTAATGGGTGGCATTTGTGCTCAGCAAGACACTTAAAATAATTTGAGTTGCTTCCATTCCCAACAGAAAATGTTTCATAGCTTTATATTTTTAAAAGGTAATTTATTGATTTTGTGTTTTAGCCTGTACACCTGTGTGAATCTATGTGCACCATACATGTACAGTGCTGTCAGAGGCCAGAAGAGGGCACTGGATACTTTGCAACTAAAGTTACAAGTGTTTGTGAGCGGCTGGTGGTAGGCGCTGGGAAGGGAACCATGACCTGCTACAAGGTCAATAAGCACTATTAACTGATAACCCATCGTCTCTCCAGCCCTGGGGTTTTGTGGTTTTAGCAAAAACTTTAGCTTGTTTATTTATATTTGTTTATTTGTTTGTTGGTTTGATTTGTTTTTTTTTTTTTCTTTTTCTTTTCCAAGACAGGGTTTCTCTGTGTAGCCCTGGCTGTCCTGGATCTCACTCTGTAGACCAGGCTTGTCTCGAACTCAGAAATCTGCCTGCCTCTGTCTCCCAAGTGTTGGATTAAAGGCGTGCGCCACCACTGCCCAGCTGGTTTGGTTTCTTAAGACAGGGTTTTTCTGTGTCACCCTGGCTGTCCTGGAAGTAGCCTTAAACTCACAGAGATCTGTCTGCCTCTACCTCCTGAGTGCTGGGATTAAAGGTGTGAGCACCCAGGCTTGTCATTTATTTTTTTTAAAATATGGCAAACATTTCCCTACCTAATTCCAACTTGAGCGTTTGACGCCTTCCTCTGGTATTACCAGTTTAGTAAATACAAACTCAGAATGAGGTGGAACTACTAACTGTATCTGTATCCATCTACTTGGGCTGGGGCTAAAGCAGGAAGAAAGGAAATTCAAACTTAAGCTGCATGCAAGAATCTGTCTCAAAACAAAACAAAACAAAAAAAATAAGTAAAGAGACCAAAGAACTTGTCCAGGTAGGTTTGAACTTGAAGTTAAAAAGAAGACCATATAATTTTATTAGTGCTGATATATCCCAAATATCTTGTGAGGTACTATAGTGGTTTAAAGGTAAATGGCCCTCATAGGCCCATAATTTGAATGCTTAGTCACCAGGGAGTGGAACTCGTTGAGAAGGATTAGGAGGTGTGTCTCTGTCATGATGATCATGGACTAACCCTCTAAAACTGTAAGCAAGCCCCCATTTAAACGCTTTCTTTTAGAAGAGTTGCCTCAGCCATGGTGTCTCTTCATAGCAATAAAACAGTAACTAAGACAGAAGTTGGTACCAGGGGCTGTGCTATTGCTGTGAGAGGCCTGACCGTGCTGTTTGTTGGAGGAATATGGACGATTGGACTAGAAAAGCAGTTGAATGCTTTGTGTGGGGCTTTATAGACCATCCTAGTAAGAGCACAGAAGACAGTGCTAAGGGTGATGGTGACTACAGGGGTGCAGCTCAAGAGAAGGAATAATTTTTGAATGATTTTTGTTTTTCAGACAGGGTCTCTCTACAGAGCCCTTGACTGTCCTTGAACTCCCTGTGTAGACCAGGGTGGCCTCGAAGTCACAGAAATCCTCCTGCCTCTGCCTCCTGAGTGCTCCAGGCATGTGCCACCATGCCTGGCTGAGAAGGAAAGAATATTGCCAGCAAGCCTAGAGACCATTCTTGTAATGTTTTGGCAAAGAATATGGCTGCTGTTTTTTGCCTTTGTCATAGAAATCTGCTTGAGCTTGAATTGAAGAATTTTGGACTACTGCTACTGGCAGGTTGGCAGAGGAGATTTCAAGACCATCTAGTGTTGATTGTGTCCCATGGTCATTAGTGATCACTCTTATGCAGCTATCCAATGAGAAGGAGCGAAAGGGTCAAGGAGAAATACAAACCGTACAGTGTTGTGATTCTCCCTGCCCTCGTGGACCACAGGCCAATATCTGGCCATTCTGTAAAGGAAGCAGAGAAGGTAGTCAGGGGGGTTGGAAGCCCTGTGAGTATGTGCGGTGAAGAAGACACACTGGGTCTTTCCAGCTGCCGGAAGGCAGATCACTTTACTTGGTGGTGATTCAAAGCTTATACTGTTTTGAAGGACCAGGGATAGAAACATTCAGGATGGCAAAGGTCATTGGTGGAAGGCTTCTGGTACTGAAATGCCTCATTAGCATGGGGAAGCATTTCAGGAATCTCAAGTGCTAGCTGAATGGAAGTCACCAGGAAGGAAGTCAAGCCTGTCATCTAACAAAGGCTACTACTACGTGACAAGCTACAGGTCTAGGTGTGTGTGGTGGTGGTGGTGGGGCGTTGGACTCCCCAGACGGGGTCAGACAAGAGGAAGGCCTGCCAATGCAGGGAGCCCTCCAAAGAGTGCCAAGTTTCAGAAGGCTATCTGGACAAAGGTAGACTTTGACCTTAATTAGCAGAGTTTTACAGCAGTAAAGGTCGAGCTGGAGCCAAGTCCTGTGCTGGAGAAGACCCAAAGTTTAAAGAAAGGCCTGATTAGAAGAGGAATAGAAGGAGTGGAACCCCCAAGCCCAGACGCCACCGAGAAAATCCTGTTGCCGTGAATGGAATAAAGCTGAGGGGTTCCCTTGAGCGAGAAACCATCCACAAGCCAAAGTTAAGCACATGGAAGGCTTGGAGAGGCTGGGTTTTAGTCCAAGCAGGCAGAAGAACTTGGCAACTTCAGCTTCTGGCTCCGGCTTTAGATTCAAGGATATAAGAGAAGGGGTTGTGGAATTCTTTTTCCATGGTTAAAGAAAGCTGGTGAGGCCAGGCAGGTCAGTCTCCCTGGAAAGGCCACTGCATGAAGCTGTCAAGGTAATGCTCGGATTGTGTTTGAGACCCCAAGGTGTTGGAAATGCCAGATACCTACCTAGAAGTTCTGCTAACAGGGTGTGGTAGCAGGCCGGGAGAGAGAAGTCTGTTGCAGTCAACAAAGCTGGAAAGAGGTGGAGATCTGAAGAAGTCCTTGACATTAGACCAGGAGATGCAGAATTTTGAGTTTGCCACCATTTAAATGCATTTTTAAATAGGAAGTCTCTTGGTCATGGTGTCTTTTCACAGCAACAGAACAGTAACGAAGACAGGTACAAACTCACACTAAATGGTTTTCAAGGTTATCTGAAATTCAGATTTTACTGCATATCCAGAATCTACCTGGCATCCCCCCCTACACACACACACACACACACACACACACACACACACACACACATACACACACACTTAGCCTTCTATGAAAGCATGTAATCCCACAGGAATATACAATGGGCACATCACATTGTATTTGCTGTGGGTTATTACCCATGCTATTTATTCCTTTCTCTCTCTCTCTCTCTCTCTCTCTCTCTCTCTCTCTCTCTCTCTCTCTCTGTGTGTGTGTGTGTGTGTGTGTGTGTGTGTGTATTTGGTTACAGCTTTAGACAGCAAGCTCCAAAGGAAGCCCTCCTCAGAGGGAGCCAAAGAAGCTGGACTAGTTTGGGTAGCAAATGAAAAAAAAAAAAAAAGAAAGAAAGAAAGAAATAGAAGGAAAAGAAAGGCCATGACTGGTCCTTGAATAGCTCAAGGAGAAAGTTTACTGTAGATAAAAGGGAGAGTATAGCCAGAGGCAGGGACATCTGGGAGAGTCCAGAGTAGACCTGACCAGACTGAATTGGGCTGTGTAGGGAGAGGGGGAGAGGAAGAAAGAGAGGAGGAATGAGGCACAGCAGCCAAGACGGCAAAGGTATGAAAAGGGGCAGGCAAGCAAAATAGATGGATTATATAGGGAAGCGCTTCTGGGGCAAGGTCAGCCCAGACCCTGGGCTGGAGAGTTGAGGGTGGAGGGTAGGGTAGGGATACAGCAGCCATACCCGTAACAGGTAGAGACTGAGGATGCTGGGAGAACCTGATCTACGTTCATATGTTAAATGGGCACCTCAGCCATTTGTCCTAGGGTTTGAGGGTGGTATAGACTGGGTAATTACCATCTTGACCAGAGGCAGGTGTTCAGAGTCAGGCGGGTATGGGATATGCTACTGGTTTTTTTTTTTTTCCACTGAGATTGGGAACTGTGGGTGTCCCTGAGATCGGAGCTTGGCTTCCTAAAGCCTGGACAGTATCCCCAGCCCAGCTTGGATGCCTTAGCAGGGGGAATCCATCTCCTCCAAAGCAGCACGTGCCCATGGGAGTGGTTCTACAAATCAGAGTTCCCCCCTCTGCCCCACCCCTGCTCCTGCCCCCTCCCCAGGCTCACTCAGGGAGGTGAGGGGTGCTTCTCTCAAGTCAGGGCAACCCCCCCCCCCAAAAGCTTTTGTCTTGAACCTGCTCTTTCCTGCTTTTTGACCTGTTGGAAGTCCACTAACCCTTGCTGCTCTGTCACATCTGAAAGGGCACCTGTCCTGAGAGGTGATCAGAGAGGTCTGTGACAGTGTGAATCTGAGCTTCAGCAGGCTGCAAGACTAACTCCCAGGCAATGGTCGTATTGTTCAAGCTGTGCCCACTCCTGGATGTGGGCCACCTGTCACACTGTGAGTGACAGCAGGATTTATTCCTACCAGAGAGAGAATGCCTGTAATTCACAGCCAGTAGAGCTGGCTTCTAGTGCATCGTCGGGGCCTTCTTTTTGTAGGCAGTAATAAATTGTCCTATCACAGGGTGCTGACAAAACATGATCCTTTTTAAGTGCACTATAATTTTTATTTTTAAGCGAATATTCATATCTGACAGCAGGGCTCCTGGGTGTCCGAAAGCTGCCCTGGAAAGATTGTTTTAAAAGTGCCATTCAATTCCCAAAAGTCACTGTTAGAAGTAGACTTGACTTTTAACCATGTCCTGGGACCCTCTGGAGCCCTGATAGACAGAGTGACTGGCTCAGCAGAGAGGCAGGAAAGGGATTCAGAGAGCACCTAGAGCGTGCAGGGAACGGGCGGGGGCGGGGCAGCATGCTACAGCCTTTAGTATATCCTGAGCTCCCATCCCACACCCAGGCCACACCCAGGGACTCTACCTTGAGCACCTTCAGGGTGGGGGCTGGGTGTGTGACAATTAAAGATCTGCAGCCACCTCCAGCCACTCCCAGCTTCCTTCCCAGCTGAGCTGGAGGAACCTGACCCCTCCCCTCCGTGTCCTCCAGGAAGCGGTAGATAGAGCAGCCTGCAGAGTCCTAGTGAGCATGTGGGGGTGGGGCATTGTTCTAGACTGTATAGGGACACTCTGACAAACCAGCTGGAGACTTCCACTTCCCCTTGAGCAAAGCCTAACAGGACCCCTCTCCCTCTTATATGTAACTTCACCAGTCCCCCATCACCAGAAACTTAGCACTCCCCTTAACCAGCTTAAGGGAGTGGGCTCTTCTGTAATGTCTTAGTTACTTCCCTGTTGCTGTGAAGGGAGAGTTCCTTGGGACTTAGAGTTTCAGAGGGTTAGTTAGAATCTATGACGCATGGCAGCAGACAGGCAGGTATGGAGCTGAGAGAGAGAGAGAGAGAGAGAGAGAGAGAGAGAGAGAGAGAGAGAGCTCACCGCAAATGGTGTGGGCCTCTGAAACCTCAAAGCCCACTGACACACTTCCTCCAACAGAGCCACACCTCCTAAGCCATCTCAAACAGTTCCACCAACTGAGGACCAAGCAAACAGATGAGCCCACTGGGGCCATTCTCATTCAAACCAGCAGATTCAAACCAAGAGGTCCTTCTTCTGGGCTCAAGATTTTCCACCCATTGAACCGAAGGGATGAGGGAAAGTGAATTCACAAATAAGGTGACATGCCTTCCACCAGCCACACCTCTGGATGCTGGGGGATGCCAAGGGGGGAGGGAAGGTGGACTGTGAGTCTCTTATGGGAGAGATGCAAAGCTCTGGTGAGGCTGGACAGCCCAGCTGCACCCTAACACAACTGCACACCCACAGATACTTCTAGAACCATCCATATTCCTGATAACAACTAGATACTGCAAAATGGCTGCCTTTTCGATAAGGTCTCCCACACACTGGTTTCAAGAGCCAGGGACAGGTCAAGAGTGCTTCATATGAATTCATTCGTAATGGACACAAATATTACTTGCATTTCATGCTCAGTTGATAGAACTGAGACCCAAAGTCATTAGCCGAGTCCTCCAAGATCACACAGTGATGGGGTGGCCGAGCAGGGATGAAAACTCGTCAACTGCAGCATTTCTACCACAATCACATTTTCACTTTGCCCCCCATCTTGTGACTGGGCAGCCCTGTACTACTTACACTATTAAACCTGTCATGTGGTCTTACACCCAGCGAGGAGTCAGCTAGTCCTCAGGGAGCTAGCGGGGAGTTACAAGGTCCTACCTTTCCCTCCCGAAGAGAACTGAATCTGCTTTTCTTCTTGGTGACTGTGACCACCTGTGACTGGCTGCACTCAGAGGAAGCACACTGATACGCGTGTGGCTTGTTTGCCATGGAAGACTGATTTTCTTGGATGGGAGAAGAAAGAAAGAACCGCTCCATATATGGGTCTAAGGGAATGTTTGGGTCACCACATTCTTGGCCTTTGGAAGATGACATCCCTGTAGAGTGACAGGAAGCATCGGCAGCGCAGGGGATCCTCTGAAGCAGGACGTAGACACTGTGACCAGGCAACCCTCAAGCTCCCTGTGGCAGGAGCTGCAAGCAGTTGAGGACATCTAGGCGTCCCTGCTGAAGGATCAGATGAAGGGCTTGCTGGGACCCTGGACCCCTGTACTGTAGTGAGCTTGGTGGGAATGACTGGGGCTGGGCTGGGGACTTGGGGGAGCTAGACTGTAAACAAGAGGACCATATCAAAAGCCTCCAGGGGTTTGGAAGCCCCGAATCCACTGTGAAGATGTAAGCATGATGCGTGGGGTTAGGAAACACTTAGGGTGTAGGGACGCCTCAGAGGAACCTAACAGTGCTCCTTCGTCACTAGGTTCTCCTTCCCATCCCTACAGGTCACACATCACACCAGTCACGGGATTCCTGCTTCTATTGTCACCCCAGCCCTCATCACACCAACAATGTACTTCTGAGGAGGTTTGCTGCCAGTCTACAGGCTGTGTGCCACTGCTGAGTCCTTCAAGACCACCTCACTCTCTACCAGGAGATACCATCATTGTTCTCGTCTACAGAGAAGGAAACTGAGGCAGGGAAGGTTTGGTATTGTGTTCAAGATCACAGCCAGCAAGTGATGGCTGGATCCAGTCAAGATGCACCCTGAGGGTGATACTCCAGGGAACTTATCTCCTGTGCAAAGCTATGTACCCTCCCCTATTCCTGTCTCTTAGAAACAGACATTCCTTCACCAACGGGTCCTTATTTATATAACCCTTGCATGTGTCATCAAACCCCTTTGTGCTTCTATAACCTCTACTACCCTAAGGCCCAGAGGCCTCAGAATAAATCAAGACAGCACAGTGAAGACTACCTGTGTTGCTAGAGGATGCTGCTGTCTCCTTGGCTCCTACAAACAAGGCTGGCTCATACATGTCCATCCTTCCTTCCATATGTCCTTCCCTCCTCCTAAAAGATTCTGTTTTTAAAATGTGTGCCTGTGCCTATGTATGTGTTTGCATGCATATGTGAGTATGTGTGTGCGTGTGTGTGTGTGTGTGTGTGTGTGTGTGTGTGTGTGTGATATGAGTGAAAGTGCCTGTAAAAGTTAGAAGAAGGTATCAGATCCCTGCAGCTGGAGTTACAGGCAGTGATGAAACCCTAGACATGGGTTTCAGGAACACAACTTGGGTCCTCAGAAAGAGTGGTGGGTGCTCTTAACCACTGAGCTATCTCCAGCCTTCCCACCCTCCCTTCCTTCTTTTTCTTACCATTGAGGGAAAATCTCAAGCCTCCTGCATGCTAGAGAAGGACTCAACTATTGGCTAGCGGATGATCCAAACAGGCTTGCTCCTGATTTCTTTGAACAGGAAGACTTTGTGTCCTAACCCCAGTGAAAAGAAGACATAGAAGCAATAGCATTTAGGATTAAAGATGTGTATGGACCACCCAGGGCACTAACAGATCTTGTGAAAGGCTGTTGGACTCTTTTCCACATCCCTCCACATGACCTGCCCTTCCTCTGCCCTTCTGCTTCACTGCTAGATTTCACCATACCCAGCTTCCTGCTGCCCCAGGACCTCTGTCCATGGTGCTCCCACTGCTGGGTGCTCCACCTTGACTCACTTGCCCTAATAGAAGCCACTGTGTCAGAAAATACTAGCTCAGTTTTATTGAACAGGGATGGATTAAGATTGCTATGTCTGGGGGTGTGAGAGATGGCTCAGCAGTTAAGAGCACTGACTGCTCTTCTGAAGGTCCTGAGTTCAAATCCCAGCAACCACATGGTGGCTTATAACCATCCGTAACGAGATCAGACACCCTCTTCTGGAGTGTTTGAAGACAGCTACAGTGTACTTTCATATAATAAATAAATAAATCTTCAAAAAATTGCTATGTTTGAGGCTTGTTAGTGAGAAGATGGGGATGTGGCATTGATACAGAGAGGACCTTGAGATGAAAAGCAGCAGCTGGGACCGCCACCATGAGTCAGAGAGTCCCTAGAGTGCATAGAGAGATACAGAGAAAGGTATGTGACATGGAATGAAGATCAGGATATCTAAGCCTGGAGGCCAGTGCTTTGGAACAGCCATAGGTCCTGTGTGATAGAGCAGGAACACTAAGAAGAATGATGCTGGGCTGCCGGCCAGGAAGTCCAGATGAAGCACCTGAGAACACCCTGGAGAACAGCTGGATATGGGGACTGGTGGGTGGTGGTTGGAGCAATCTTCCTATTCTAAGTAATCAAGAGCAAGCCTGTTTGGAATATCCACAGGCCAATAGTTGAGCCCTTCTCTCGTATGTAGGAGGTTTGAGTTTTACCCTCAACAGTGAGACACTTTCCAAGCTGTGGAGCTAGCTGAGCTGAGTCTGTATGGAGAGGAGCTAGGTGGGACAGGGCTGACTGATGAGGGAAGAGCAGCCTAGCAGAGACTACCTTGGGTCCTGGGATAGAAGACACTGCTGTAAATGCCACAGGGAATACTCAGGCCCCACGAAGTCTGGATGAGGTAAGGAGGCTGGCACAGGTGGCTTCGAGTGTGAGGGGACAGTCAGCAGATATTGAGTAAGGAACTGACAGAGCAGGGACAGAGGCATGGCCCTCTAACACCAGAGAGAATGTATTATTAGTGCAGGTGTGAGAGCCACTGAGCCCAGGGTGGTTAGAGCGCAGGTGTGTCCCTCCTTGGCTTTCTATTCTTCTCCTGATCAAGTCCAAGTTCTTCCCAAAGCCGATGAAGCCATCTCCACCTGACCTGTCTTTATTTCCTCTCCCATGATCCTCCTTGAACTATCAGTGTTCCCACCCCCTCTTGCCCTCTCCTCTAGCTGCTAGCACATTAAACTTGCTCTACTCCAGGGCCTTTGCACATGCTAGTCCACTTTGAAATGATCTTCCTGGCCACTGCCAGGGGCTGGAGAGACTGCAGTCCCTTGATTGCTCCTCTATTACCCAAGTCACATCCCCACTGAAATATTTAATGTGATTTTTGTTTCCTTGCTGAGACCTGACTGGTGGATCACGTATGTGCATAGTTACTGTTTATTTCTTCAAGCTCGGCTTCAAAAACATTTCCTCTGAGAACCTTGACCCATCCAGTTCAGTGCTGTTAATCGATAGGCTCTGCTCTGAATTGGAGGCAGGGCATATGGACCTTCCTTCTGGGGACTAGATTTCTCTCACCAAGAAACTGAAAGCTGTGGGAGAGTTCTGTTATACACATGGCTTTCCACACTGAAGAAGGTAAGATCAGGGAGCCATTTAGGAGGCCACTGGGAGGTCAGCTGAGTTGACCAAAGGGATAACAGGGTGTGGTGAGGACCAGTCAGATCCCGGGAGGCTATCCAGTGTGGCAACAACCAGGCTTATGGATATTGTAGACGTGGGAGTAACAGGAAGGGTGAAAGTTAATCCCAGTCTTAGCAAAAGGACAGAGCTGGCATCTGCTGTAACTGCAGCGGAGTGTATGCTGCATTACTGTAATGAACTACCTGAGGCTGGGATGCCTTATAAGAAAAGAGATTTGCTTTGGCTTATGGCTTTCCAGGTGCATCTGAAAGAGTCCCAAAGTGGTACAAGGTATCATGTGGCAAGGGAAGGTATGTGTACTTACCGGTCCATGCCTTTTCGGGTTTTTCCTCTAATAAAGCCACCAGATTCAATGGAAGTCTGATGGCCTTATCTAATCCTCATCAGTTCCCAGAGGCCCCTCCTCTGAGCACCAGGAGCTTCCACCCTCCTGATGCCTCCTGATGGGGATTAAATTTCAACACCAGAGCCTCTGCAGACCCAGTCAGCCACACCCAAGATGAAGTGGAAAGTTGAGGAGGAAGTTTCCTGACAAGCTTCTGGCATCCAAATGGAGAAGGCGTCTGTCACTTGGAGTCACTTGCCTAAAATTGATATCTAAGGTCACCAGAAAGAGAGATCCCTGGAGGTGTGACAATACAGAAAGGAGACCCAGAACCAGGGCTTGGGGCTAGCCTGTACCAGTGAGGGCCTGGCCTTGGAGTCCTAACGTAGGAGGAGAGTCAGGAGATGCGGCTGGGCAGATGAGGATGCCAGAAAGTCCTATGAGGATCAGGCTTCAAAGTGGAGGGAGGGGGCCAATGAGGTGGCTCAGCTTTGAAGGTGCTTGCCACCAAGTCTGATGGCGTGAGTTCAATCTCCAGAAACCACATGGTAAAAGAAGACGAAAGAAGGAAAGAAAGAAAGAAAGAAAGAAAGAAAGAAAGCCTCTAGCAATTTGTCCTTTAACCTTCACACTTGTGCATACTACACACACACACACACACACACACACACATACACACACACACACACACACACACACACACACACACTAGATTTATTACCACAGAGGCTGCTGGTGTTCACAGCTCAGCTCTGAGGGTAGGGCTTGATACAAGCAGGTTTTAGTCATAGCAGGGGAGATACTGACCAGTGAGTAAGGTGCTGTCTTCCGGATTGTTTACATAAAGAGAAGAGAAAGAACAGGAGGTAGCCAGAAAGAGCTATTTTCAATAGATGTCTGTGAGTGCATAAAATAATCTAGCAGAACAATAATGAAGGTATGTCCTTGACAGGGATAGGACTGGAATCCAGAGCAGCATGGGGTGGGGGGAGGGGAAAGAAGGGGGAAAGGACCCATAAACTCCTACAACAATGTTAGGAAGCCTGAGAAAGGTGGAAGGAAGTCAGGTGTTCAGTTGGGAGTGGAGGTGTGGTGCTGGAGGAATTGAATCAGCAGCAGGAGAGGCAGCTCTGGGTGTCACTGTAGGTGTGTAAGGATGAATGGCAGGTGAGACCAGTCAGGGTGGTTTGGGTTCCTCCCTACCTGCCTTTCGGCTCCTGGATAGATGCAAGGCTGTCACGGGGTTGCAAGCAAGTAGAGAGCAAACGGGTGATTCTCTTTCCAGAAGCCTGGAAGCTACAACAGTTCAGAAGAAACTGAGAGTGGATGCTGAAGGGACTGAAGGGCAGGGAGGGGTAGTCTTAGGAAGAGAAAAAAAAAAAAATCAAGGAATAGGAGAGTAAGCAAGGGCTGCACCAGCCTACGCCAAGTACGGTTCTCTGGGGATCAGGACAGCTTTGAGGAAGGACAGGGCCGGAAACAAACAAGTTCCCTGGCTTGTGATTTCCTTGGGGGAAGAGAGAAGCTACAGGGTCTGTAAGAGCTAGTCTGGAAGAACCTCACAGAACATCTGCCTGCCACTACATCCCTCCAAGTCTGCACCCAGCACCTCTCTGACAGCTACTGATACACTAAGCTTCAGTACTGGTGTTCGTAGACAGAAGAACTAAGCTTCCAGTTCTTCTAGTGACTGCAGACTCAGAACTCCCACCCAGTCTTCTGCTTGGCTCAGTTGGTCCTGCCTTGAAAGGGAGAGTGAGTCCTGAGGTTACATTTACCTGGGGAAATGCACAGGCAACAACTGGGAGCCCATTCTGGAATCAAGGACTACAGAGGAACAGGGGTACATCCCGCAGCTGGACTTGGGTAAATACAGCTAGATCCTCATTTTGCTAAAGTAGGGTCGTGGCACTCAGAGAAGGTCAAAGCTGTTTCCTTTAGATCTGTGGTGCTGTTTAGGCAGTGTTTCATTTTAATAACACATAAGCCTGGCTCCCCCCCTCTTTTAATCCCCACCCCCTTGTTCTCTTTCTACTGACTCTTTCTTCTTTCCCTCTCTTCCTTTCAATAAACATTTGTTGGAGCCTGTTGTTTGCTGAGCAGAATCTAGAAGAAAGGAACACAAAAGAAACTGAGGGGAGATGGAAGACAGGCTGGGTCCCCAGCCACCTTCAGGCTGCTGTTACCTTTTGCTGACTTAAATTTTCTTTTGCTCAATCTAGGGCAGCAACATGCTGCAGGGTGAAGGATGCCCCTCCAAGAGAAAACCCAAGATGATCAATCAGTCACAGCAACCTAGGAAACCAGGAAGCAGGAGAGTCAGAGTCCCAGGCCTGCCCAGTGGCACTCAAGGGGAAATGGACTGGGAATTCAGCTTCACAGGGATATGAGAAGGCTTTAAAAGGCAGGAAGCCATGCTTGGCTTCTTCCCTCGGAGGCTGTGTAAGGGAAGGATGAGCCAGTCTGTGGCAGTCAGTTAGGTACCAAAGACAATGTACTGGCTGATTTTGTGTGTCAACTTGACACAAAAGCTGGAGTTATCACAGAGAAAGGGAGCCTCCCTTTCGGAAGTGCCTCCATGAGATCCAGCTGTAAGGCATTTTCTCAATTAGTGATCAAGGGGGGAGGGCCAGCCCATTGTGGGTGGTGCCATCTCTGGGATGGTAGACCTGTGTTCTATTAGAAAGCATACTGAGCAAGCCAGGAGAAGCAAGCCAGTAAGTAACATCCGTCCATGGCCTCTGCATCAGCTCCTGCTTCCTGACCTGCTTGAGATCCAGTCCTGACTTCCTTTGGTGATGAACAGCAATGTGGAAGTGTAAGCTGAATAAACCCTTTCCTCCCCAATTTGCTTCTTGGTCATGATGTTTTATGTAGGGATAGAAACCCTGACTAAGACAGACCAAGTCAGGTTAAGTATAAAAAAGTCATTGTCAGCCTCCATATCATGGAGACTCCAAGTTGCCTGTCCGTCCTTAAAGAGTGAGATATCTTCTTCCTTGGTCATTCAAGAGTTTTGTAGCCAAAGGCATCCTAATTGCTACAGAAGCCGGGATATCAACATTGTAACATTTAGTCCTGCCTAGCTCCCAGCCTAGGAAGTCCTTCAAGGCAAAAAAAAAAAAAAAAAAAAAAAAAAACACATTGTAGAGCCTCTCTTAGGAAAGGCTTCATAGACTCTGAGATTTGTTTTGTTAGTTTCTTGTTTTGTTTTATTTTTGACACTCAAGCTTGTATGTGAGGTTATGAAAGAAGACCAAGGATACTAGCTGCTGAGTCCAGGATAACTGTGTGTGCAGGGAAGGCTGTTTTCAGGAGGCTCTTCTTTAAGAAATCTAGGGTACAGATAAGAAGAGAGAATTGAACTGGAGGCAGAAAATGATGCAGGAGCTGTCTGTGTCTGCTGGTCCAAGAGAGGTCTATGGATGGGGGCAACAGAGCCTAGAGGGCCAGGCAGAGGAGGTGGAACTGTGAGGGGAAAACTTTAACTAGATCCAGCAAGGGGGAACTGTGGATAGGATTCCCAAGGAATGAAAGGGAGAGAGGAAAAAAAATGCAAACTGGGAGAGAAGTGGATGTGGCTAGGTAAAACTTTGGGCCTTAGGCCTAGGAAAAGGTATTTGAGGGCATGGGGAGCAGAGACTCACTCCCATGTCTTAAGTCCCTTCCCGAAGTCACATCAGTGGTCCATCTTTGACGTTTATCTGGTCTCAAGAAAGTTCGGTTTGTTGGGATGTTTTTTAAGCCCTGCCTGAAACAACCTGGTGATCTCCTAATAGAGACATAATAGGCAGGATTTGACAATGAAAACCAGTTCAAAGAGAGCCTTCACTTAGCAGAATAATCACAATCAATTTTGATGGAAAACAAAACAAGCAAGAAGGGAGATCAAAGCTCTGTGGATGCCAACAGGAGCCACAAGGAGGAGAGAAAGGCAAGTACATTTGGGGCAGTCCAACAGGTCTCTTGACTGAGCTGTGTCTTAAAGGCACTAACACCAACATCCTCAATCTTACATGTTCTCCATCAGAAGGTAGAGATTTAATGTGTTATTGTTACAGCATGATTTAATGTACTATAGCTGTCATTTTGTATGTGTGTGTGTGTGGGGGGGGGCAAATGTTCATGCACACGTGGACACACGTGTAGAGGCCAGAGGTTGGCACTGTCTTCCACAATTGCTCTCCACCTGATGTTTTGAGACAGGGTCTCTCACTGAACTAGGAGCTCACCAATTCTGCAAGGCTGACAAGATGGCAAGAACCAGAGGATCCTCCCAGGTGGCCTCCCACTGCAAGAATAACAAAGATCCAAAGTCAGGCCTTCATACTTGCACAGCAAACACTTCATTGACTAAACCATCCTCCCCCCCTACCTTCCCCTGGCTCTGAGGTGTTATGAAAGATGTCAGAAGCTGGTGAGGTGGCTCGGCAGTCAAGAGAGCTTCTTGCTCTTGAAAAAAAAAAAAACTGGGAGTTTGATTCCAGCACTCATGTTGGGAAGCTTACAATCACCTGTAACTCCAGCTCCAGGGAATCCATGGCCCATTTCTGGCCTCCATAGGCACCCACTTTTGTGGGTGCATATGCCCACATGCATATATAACATAATTTTAAATAAAATAAATGTTCTTTTTTGTTTTGTTTTGTTTTGTTTTTGAGACAAGGTTTCTCTGTGTAGCCCTGGCTGTTCTGGAACTTACTCTGTAGACCAGGCTGGCCTCGAACTCAGAAATCCACCTGCCTCTGCCTCCCAAGTGCTGGGATTAAAGGTATGCACCACCAAATGTTCTTTTTTAAATGTCCCAGGTGGAGTATTACAGAAAACAATGCAAAAGCTACATTGTTGATGTGGAAGAAAATGGGGGAGTGGACGGGGACCACTATGCAGAGAGGGATAATAAGAAACCCTGAATCCTCTGCATTGGTTCTGATAGAGAGAAATATAGGGAGAATTGCACTGGGTTAACTCTACAGTTTTCAGTTTGAGATCACACTGCAAAGCAGGTCCTCAAGGGGCCTCGAGAGCAAGTGGTCCCAGGTCAACACAAACCCTCTCTGGAGAAACTCAGTTTCATTCCCAACCAGTGGTGACAGCAGAGCCTCAGTCATGAGCTGTTTTCCTGGTTCCAAAGGAAGATAATGCCAACTGGGCTTTGATACAGATGGTTCACTTCCTTGCCCTGAGCCTCACACAGGAAAACACAGCAATGCCAACCACTGGGCCCCACTGTGGAGTGTCTGGCACCCAGCAGAGCACAGTCATCAGTGCAGTCAAGTATAAGACACTCACTGGGTGCTCCACACCAACCAGCTCCTGTCATCCTCACAGTGCCCTCCACAGGGACAACAGTGTCACTGCCACTTGTAGCAGAGGAAACTGAAGCAACTTGTGGGAGATCACACCCAAGTGAGTGCTCCGACCTGTGGGCCAAGTGCTCACTCTGACCTGTGGGCAGAGTACTCACTCTTCTCCAGTCCCCTGAAGGCTCTGCCCATGTGACACAGAACTGTCATTCTGTCCTGTAGAGCCTAGCATGCTCACAAAGGTACAGTTCTGCAGTCAAGTTTCTATCACTTAAATGGAGATAATTCTGAGTCCCAAGAGCCTGTGCGGTATACACCCATATGCATGTATAACATAATTCAATATATATGATATATAAATCACCATAGAGTTCAAGTTTTATAATTTCTTTTACAGAGGTGAAAAATTCATTCAAGAAATACATATTTAGAGTACATAACATTAACGATATACCATTGCCATAGTAGGAGATATGACAACAGAAAGGCATATGTCCTGTTTTTGAGGACCACATGAGACAAGCACATGAATAACTGCAACAGAAGCCTTGAGTTCGGAGCACACTGTGGCCCAGTTAGGCAGCCCTGCTCCTGCTGTATCAGGACAGGAAGTAGTAGGCATAAGAATACAATTCCATTAACACACCCCAACGCTCCTCTTTTCTTCTGTTTGGGAAGATGTCAGTAAAAACATCTCTGGATGATATTTTCTAACTTTTGAGACATGGCCACCTCCAATCACCTTTCCAGTCCTTGTCTTGTCCCTGCCCAACCTGGCTGACCTCAATCTAGGGAAGAAGCAACCCCCCACCCACCCCAACACACATACACACACTCACTCCCAGCCTGGGAGCTGTGTGCACCTCAGGGCCCTCTGGACATCTGGAGAGCGGGGCTGAGTGAATAATGAAATCCCCTCCCGGCAGGAAGACGAGGCAAGTTTTATTACAGATCCTATCTCAGCTCAAAGGGCTGAGACTTTTGTGATTGAGTTAATCCCGTCACCGAGTAAATCAATTGGAAGCTCACAGGCAGCGATTTGATTTAGGATGTTCATTTTGGCAAGCTGGTCTTCCTTATAGCCACGCTGTGGCCCAGGTACTTCTACAACAAGCAGGGAGTTTAGTCCCAGTGGATCAGCCTTGTTAACACACTACATCCTGACCCCTCCAAGTACAAAATTCAGATGCATTTTAGCCTCCTCTCACTTCAGTAGGCTGAATCCCTTCATCTACCAAATGATTACAGAAAACCCACATCTCAGCCTGTCAAGATAACTGCTGTAACAGGGGTATCTTCTTGGGAGGTACGAGGCGCTCCACATCATCTGCAATATGCACACCATGCAGGGTTTTCACACTGGCCATGCTCTTCAAGCACAGCACAGGATCTGGGATGAGTCAAAGACAGGTTGGCTCACGAGGGCCAGAAAGGGGACTCAGGTTGTCCAGGTGGATTGCTGGAAAGGAACTGAACAGACTGAGTCCTCTGCCTTCAGTCTCTTCTGTCCATTGGCTTCGATGATTCCAGACTGGACAGAGGCAGGCTGAAGGGTCTGGATGCTGTCTTTATCCCACATATGTGTAGTGTTCGCTAGGGCTGGCTACTTTGTGTGATGGCCTCAGATCTTTCCATTAGACAAGGGACTAGAGAGCGCCCAGGCCTTGTCCTAAGGCCTTATATTCTGCAACAAAGAAGAGATCTAGAGTTATTGCCCAGAGAGCTAACTCCCCTTGGCCAGGGACAACAGGGGCAGTCATGATTTAGGGAAGAAGAGGGAAGTGCTCAGGTGCCAAAAGGTACTTACTTGTGGTAGGAGCCTTGTTAGCATGACTTTGGCTTGTCCTGGCCAGGCCCCCTACAGAGCTTCCTCCCCTTCTTCCACCTTCATTAGGGTAACTTGTGTTTGTAGAAAAGATGGATCATGTGGGATACAAAACCCAAGGACACCTGAGAGGAATGTTGGAAAAGACTTCAGGTGGTTCTCTGTAGATCCTGCCCTCTCTCTCCGCTGTATTCCCTGGCATGGCTGTCTGTTTGATCTGCCTGGCTAGAGACAAGTGAATTCCATATAGTACCAGTCTGGGAACCAGGTGCTTTTGGAACCTGCGAGTTGGTGAAATGACTTCCTTCCTGACTTAAGGCCTTCTCTGCCCTGTTTTGCTTTATTTGGTTTCCCAGTTTCCCTCCTGTATTACTCAGGCTGAAGGTTTGCTTTCTGTATGGGGCCAGTTGGGACCAATGAGTCCTCGGAGGCTTGCAGCCATCCCAGCCTCTCATCATTGCATCTTCACAGCTTGAAAGTGTCCCCAGTTCTCCAGGCTGTTCCAGGAGGGAGGGTGAGGATGAGTCAACTCACACTCATACTGACTGGTCCTAGCTCAGTGGGTACTTTTAAGAGTGTACACAATCTAGTGGATACCAAGCACGTGGCAGGCCCCGGGCTCATCAAAACAAACATTACTGTCAGCTGATTGCAAGGGAAGAGCTGACATCCTCAAAACAGCCCGATGGATGGATGCTATTGTTATCCCCATCTTACAGGCCCAGCAAGGACAGAAAGGGGCCTAAGATCACACAGATGCTAAGTGGTCAGCTAAGGAGTTCACCTGCACAGCCTTCCTAGCTAAGCCTCAGCCCTGTATGGATGCTGTGTCCCCAACACTCTCGTGGACTCCAGCTAAGTTCGCCACATGCCCTTTGCCCATTCAATGTGGTCTTGGGGTCAGGCCAGGTCCTGGGACACCCCAGTGTTTTCCTGGCATCGTTTCCCCCTGAAGATCCTGCCCATTTGCACGTTCACTGCCACAGCTAAGTTGAGCAAGGCTGTCTAGCCTTGGGGACCCCAGCAGGTGAGTTCAGCCTCCAGGGGCGCAACCGGTAGGAAGGTGCGGCTCTAAGTCAACTCCTCCGGGATGTGCGGAACTCACGTGGGATGCCCAGAGCCCTCCCGGCTTCTAGCAGAACGCGCGGAGCCGAGGCTGCCACTCCGGGCAGCGCCGTGTCCCGAGAGACCCGAAGTCTCGAGCCTCCCCCC
>JADRCD010221199.1:0-22613 GCA_019843815.1 Montemys delectorum
TTTTTTTTTTTTACTTATTTGGTTATGTTTATTTCTTTTATTTCTTAAGAAACTATAGGTGACTGAGAAAAACCAGGAGCAGGAGAGATAGTGTTCCCTAAGGAAGAGCACACCAATTAACTATTCAGTATCAAACAGCCAGCCTTGAAAACATACATAAAATTCATATTACGTGGACAGAGCAGCTTACATATGGGAGTGTATGTGTATATATACATACAATAAAATTTAATGAAAAGAGACGACTATGAATTTGAAAGAGTGCAGATGGGTATTTATATGAGAAGGTTTGGAGGGAGGAAAGGCAAGATATGATGTTCTTGATGTATTCTTTTACTAAAAATTTCTGCATCTATACTGATCAAGAACATTAGCCTACTTTTTTTTATTACATTTTATATAATTTTGGTATCACGATAATAGAATGGTCATGCTCTGTTCCCTTCTACTGTATATGACCATTTGGATTTAGCCAGGAATCTAGCCAGTCTTGAACTTTTCTTTGCTTGGAGCCTTAATTAGAACTTCGGTCTCATTGCTTGTTTTCTTTCAAAGTTGCTTTCTATGCTTTGACTCTCGGTCTCTGGGTACATGTCTCAGAGAGAGGTCTGTTTCTTTGGATTCAGTGGGTAGTTGAGTCTTGTGTCTAACTGGTCAACATGTTGGTCTCTTTGTTAGTGAGGCAAGTTCACTGGCAATCAGGTTTCACTTGATGTTATTATTCAGAAATGTTTTCTAATTCTTGTAATTCTGTTGGTCATTGTCCTAGTTCTTCGGATGATTGATTATTCTTTTTGAACAGCAATAGGAACTTTCTAGTCCCCCATGCTCTCTAAGTGGCAGAGTCCTTCTTGTCTCTCCATTGTTCATCTGTTCCCCTCATTAAACTTACTCTTTTCTGTGCTCTCTTGATGGAGGCTGCCTTTCACATTTGTCTGTACAGTAAGCATTACCTTCATTATCTTCTACACTGGTACCTTCTTTATGCACGTAAACAACATGTGGACTGCCTTAGTTTATGCTTTTCTTGAAACAATTATTTCTTTGTTATCTTTTATTGATTTTAGAGATGGTCAATTGAATGCATAGTTAGGGGTGGGGAATGGACTTAGGCATTATGTCTTTTCACTGAGTTGCTGAACTTGGGTCTGTATAATCCAGTAGTCAGTGCTGACTCTATTGGTTCCACGTCACCACTTAGCTTTGTATTATCTGAGCTAGGCAGGCTCTCTCACCTTCCTGCTACTCTTTGAATTGTATCTCCTAAGATGCTAATGGTCTAGGACAAGAATGTCTCCCTATGAGCTGGAACTGTGGGAAACAACAACAGCATTGAGATCTGCACAGCTAGAGATACAGTCTTTACACTTTTTCATCCCATCTAAGTGCTGGTCAACTTACTGGAGGGAAGTAGATAGATGGGTATTAGGCATACTGTGGAAGCTTTTTAGATTCATGCTGTGAAAGGTGAACCTTTGGATTCCAAAGTCAACTGAACCTCTGACTTTTGACCCAGAGCTACATCATTACTCTCAGGAGATGAGACCAGGTGGGATTGCTGCTTCTTTTGCCTTGCTGCTTATGCAGAGCCCTCTGCTGCCTACATCTTTTGTCTTGTCAGCCTCTGTCCCTTGAATTCTCCACTACTGCCTCCCTGGGCTGTCTCTGACCCTAGAGCTATGGCAGGTGGCATTTGGTCTTCTGGTCTCCAGGGTATCTCAGTTTTAAATAACTAAGGGCGAGTGTGGCCATTTAATGTGCACAAGACTCCTGGTGCCGTCTACCATGTGAGTCCCATCTTTAAAGCAGGTTCAATGCATTTTGGTTGTCAGAGCTCTGAGATTTGAAATGAATATGCAGAATTTTGTAAACAAAGATGCCTTTATATAATTTAACTAATACTCTTAATATAGTAACATTCATAACTAAGACGAGTATAACTGAATCCAATGTTTTTAAAATTGTTTTACTAAAAGGTGTGTGTGTGTGTATGTGTTGTGTCATAGTTCAGAATTCAGAGGGAAACTTTGTGACATTAGTTCTCTCATTCACCTTTACATGGATCCTGGAGGTCAAGCTCAGGTCTCCAGGCTTATACAAAATGCTCCTTTATTCACTAAGTGATCCTGCCAGCTCCTTGAGTCCATATAGTTTCATAGTTAACTAAGAGGATATAGGATATATATATATTCTATACACACACACATATATATATATGATGAACTGAATGATATTTCTGGGATGTGTATGTATTAAGAGACATCCCCAAAAGTTGTATATGTAGATACCAGAAAAGTACATTTGTTTCCTTTGAAAGCAAACTTTGTTACTTTGTTGGTTCTTAGCTAATCCAAATGTCTTTAGTCGACTATTTTTTCTTTTACTCAGTTTCCATTAGTACCCACTACCCAGAATGTATTATACTTGCTCAGCAGAAACATACCACATGCAACCTTTAAGCATTTGAAATGGGGTTATTGCAACCAATGGACTATGTATTTGATGTTTTCTAATGAAAGTATCTACACATGGTAATTGAATAGCTACCACACTGAATAGAGCAGTACTAGACTGTAGTCTACTGTTCTCTATGTTCTAACTTACTTGTTTTTAACTGTTGGGGTGTGGCTGGGATCTACCGCTGACATATATACTCCTCATCTTTCAATGTTAGTAGAGTTTGTTCTTCTATTTGCTTTAATGTTGTCCTTCAGTTAAGGAACACATTTTCAAGACTTCTGGCAAGTGTCAGTGTGGTCAACTGGCCTAAAGGAGTATTAATAACTGGCTTTCTAGGCATGGGAATTTGTAGAAATGTTAGCCAGTATAGAAAAATACATATAGCCAACCATCAAACAAGTAAATCTTCAATCCCTATTCACAGTGTGAGAAAAAGAGAGAGGTTATGGGATATATATACATATATATATATATATATGTATATATTTGTATATATACACATATATGTATATATGTATATATATATATATATATATTCACCATTAAAGTGACAAAAACCATTGGCTTCTTTAATCCACAGAGACACTTCCATGATTAAATGTTTTGCTTTGGCAAAATTGAAATTTTATTTTATAAGGAATTCTATTTGCTTTCTTTTTATAAAAATATTTTAGAAAAATCCAGCCCACACGTTTCTATTTTGTGTGTATACCAGAGAGGGTTGCTTGGAGGTCCAGAAAGCCTACGAGTCACTTGAATAAGGAAAAAGGCAAAAACAATTCTTCATAAGATCCCCATATGGCCACAGATGATTTAGCCAAAATTCTAGCCACCTACCAATTCAGTTGAGTATGAAGGCAGTTCCTCCCTCCACAGGGGGGATATATAAATACACAGGAATGTTATCTCTGCATATACAGCCCAAGGACTAAAATCATCTGGCTCTTCATGGTCATTATTAAACACATAAGAACTAAAAGTGACACTAAAGCCTGGAAAGTCTTCAAGAGGAGAGATGGGCCTTGAGCTCAGGCTTCCCAGGCATTGATCACAAATACCTTTCAACAGGATCTATAGTCTCATCTTCATTCTTTGAAAGTCAGCACAGAGCTGGGCTGATAACTCAGTAGGTAAGAAAGAGAACTTACTGCTAAATCATGAGGTACTGAGTTCAAATCTCTAGCATCCACTTATAAAGTCAGGAATGGCCATGAGCATGCCTGTAACCCTAGGGCTATAAGAGGTGGAGATTTGGGGATGTTTGGGACTGACTGACTGCCAACCTCGCTTCAATGAGTAACACTGTCTCAAGGCAATATATAGATAGAGTAGGGTATTAGATATCCTGCCCATACCTTGAGACAAAAGGAGTCAGTGTAGTGACAAATTCCAAAGATATTCTGGTGTTATTAATACATAAGTATTAATTTCCTCTAGTAGCCCATGTCTTATTAGTATTTCAATTAATTGTATAGGCCAAAAGTTAATGTGAAATGTTATCTTTTAATTGAAATAAAAAGAAAGGCATGTTTTTCTGCTGAAGATCTCTTGGGAAGGTTTTGGCAGCAAGCTATGTTGTTTTTCCTAATCACTTTCCAGAGGAAGAGTACTGGAGTCCTGTTCTATATGATTTGTTAACAGGGGCTTACAGGACGATGTGGTGTAATTCCAAGGATGAATGCCTGGCAGTTCACACCTGATGCAGTGAGATCCGAAGGCTTTTCTCAGGTTTTTGTTCTGGGGATTTTAGAGAAGAGATGTCACTTAAACCCTTAAGTGCTATCAGTCTGTTCGGGACAGGCTGTCTGGAGGAATCTTCCTGTCTCACATTCTTGTCTGCTGCTGTCCTCAGCTCTGCAGCATTGGGTTCACCCCTAGAAATTTATGTTAGCACATAGCAGAAGCCTGAAGATGAAAGATGCTGACATGCTACAGACCGTGTCTGTACCCAAAGGCCTTCTGTATCAAGACCATTCGAATTCCCCACAGTTATAAGTACATTTCCAGAAAGGAAAAAAAAAAGCCTTTAAGGGGACAGATTGTTTGAAGAGATGGGGATGGACATCTAAGAGTTGATTCTGAGGCAGAATGCTCTGCAACTCTGGGAAAGTTATTTAACCTGTTTGTGTATTCTTCTTTCTTACTTCTCCTGATTCCATGAAAATGAAAACACTCTTAGTAACAAGACTATAAAATCCATCCAAAGTACTACTTGTTCCTAATGACCAAACTGTGCTATAACAAATCTGAATAGAATAGCTCCCTGAAGACCTTAGTTGTTGAAGATCAAAATATAACAAACAAACAAACAAAAACTCAAACAATCAGCCAGCCCCCCCCCAAAAAAAAACCCCAGAAACTCTACTGATAGAATCCAGATTATAAAATAATCTCATAATGGAAAAACGGAGCAGGAAAGGTTATTAGAGGAGGAGCCACTAGAAAACACGAACAAGGACAATTAGAAACATACATCCCAGTGGTGCTTTAGTTTGAACTATCATCAGTAGTTGTTCTAAGTAAAATTTCTCTGAGGGTCAGAGTAAAATATAAAACTTATAAAAGCTACATAATATATCTATAATGCTAATATCAAACATGGAGACCAAATGTATATTTTGTGTTTGAGGCGAGACAAGTATTTAAGTGAGCCGATTTGTGGGTAAGCAGGCAAGCTTTCACTCCCACGTTTCCTTGTTTATGAGCGTTGATGAACATTCACATTTTGTCACACTAGAAGGTTGCTTCCCCACCTCTGGTAACTTTATGCACGTGATTAGTTGTCCAGCACATCATTGTAAACAGGAGACTGAAAGCTTCAGTAACTTCAGATCAAATGATGCTCATATGTAAGTCGTTTTGCCATTATATATCAGTTCTGTTTTGTCGTTACAGTTAATGATAATCATACTTTGGGAATTCTGCCTCCTGTGGTTTTTGAAACTCCCTGTGACTTAGTGACAATGGCTTTTTTTTTTAGTGATTGCAGATTTAAAGGATTACTGAACCCTTCGGCCTGGGTTTTTAAAACAACAGAACATCCACGAGTATTTTTATTTTCAACTCACGCTGACTTTGTAAATCATGAATGAAATGATGAGCTAAATGTTCTAGGGCTGAACCAGAACGAGCCAGAATACAAATTATGAAAGTGGGAACAAATTGCCCCTGTGTGCTGAAAACACACATCTGTGTTAAATACAAATGTGTTCACAAAGAAAGTACTTTGAAAGAGGGGGGTGAGCGTGAGGTTCCATGAGTTTGGATGTATGTGGTAGGTCAACTGTCCAAGGATCTGAAGGGTTAACATGTGTAAGGTTTTCCTTCTTCAGAATTCCTTCACCTGAATAGTAACACAGAGTCTTAGCCCAGCTATTCTAAGAACTGTGCTAACAACATTTTGGGTTCTTCTTTCTGTTTGTTTTTTCATCTAAAACAATGCCAAGCCTTGAATCTCAGTTTGTTCCAGAAGTTAATCTCTGTGATTTGAACTGCCCTTATTTGAAATGGACCTGCAGGACTGTCCAGATGGCTGGCTTATCTCTAGGCAACTGAGTTCTCTGCTTCCCAAGTGATAACTCTTTGTCAATTTTATTGCCCCTTTTAACCTGGACCCTGACTTACTCTCCTGCTTTTAATATGACCTTATCTAATACTTTGCTTTAAAATTATCTAAGTTATTCAATCTGCTTCTCTCCTACCCTAGTCTTAACACAATTAAAAATCCCATCCGTTTCTCTCCTCTGCATCATTCCCAGTAACTGCCCTCTTCATTCAGCTGCTCTTTGCTGATGTCAGTGAAGGTGTCTCACACTCCCCTTTCTTTCTCTCCTGCTGTGTTAAGTCCCATTTTATTTCCTTCAAATATTGCTCTATACTTTCATATTAGGACATATTAAAATACACCCCTCTTCCTTTGGCTTTCTTCCTCCTACATAAAAAGATGTCTTCCCTCACCTAAAAGAGTTAGAACCCCATTCTTCATGCAAAAGCAATGATTCTCTTCACTATTCAGTTCAGTGGGAAGGACT
This sequence comes from Montemys delectorum, assembly GCA_019843815.1. NCBI lineage: Eukaryota > Metazoa > Chordata > Mammalia > Rodentia > Muridae > Montemys > Montemys delectorum. The sequence goes on from JADRCD010221199.1 coordinate 6,492, forward strand.
GACACTCCAGCATGTGCCGTTCTGCAATTGAGGTTGCTCTTAGACCTCTGCTCTCTCAGACAGCCTGTTCAGTGGCCACTTCCTGGATGTCATCATCTTGATGAACTCAGTGTGCTCTACATTGGGGACTGAGTGTGTATTCTTGCCGTCCTCTCTCTGGGAGTCTGAGAGGTGCTTCTTTGCTGGGTCTTGCCTCTTGATTTCTTTGTCTGAAGACCCAAGTGTCCTCCAGTGGTTCCTGTCTCTGTCTGTCCTTTATGACAAGATGAATTTACAAAAGTCTACCTTTCTATTGCTCTCTCTTTTCTTCCCATAAAAACTCTGTCCCACTTTTGTTCATTTGGTTTGACCTTTTGTATATTTCCATATAGTCATGTAAAATATGCATTTGTAGAAGACAAATTAAAATTACACAATGAAGGTAATACCTTGAACTCCATCTGTTGATGGCCTCCCAGCTACTTGTCATCTATTGCTGACTCTTGTTCTTTCCTCTCATTGGAGTGACAGCACACATTTCTAAAAATGGAAAGGCAGCAAGACTGGAAGGCCTATCTTGAAGGCCTGTCTCCTGACCTTAAATGATTAGTACCCACTTGCCTGAGACTCCTTCCAAAATGTTATTGCCATGAACTTTTACATTTGTTTGACCTAGTTCCATTCATACTCCCATTTTTCATACTCCTGTTTTTTAACTTTCAGTTTCTTCCATTTTTTCTCATTTCTTTTAAAATGTTTAATTAAAATATAATTACGCAATTTCCTTACTTACCTCAACCCCCCCCCCTTTCCCTTCCCAGTCTTCCTTTCAAACTCATGGCTTCTTATTATTCAATTATTATTATAATATGTATGCAAATAAATATATAACTGCAACCTGCTGAGTCCCTTTTGGGTTGCTTGTATGTATGTATGTATGTATGTATGTATGTATGCATTTAGGCTTTGTGTGTATGTTTTAGAGTTTGTATATATGACCACTTAGGGCTGGATAACAATTTAAATTGCTCATCTCTGGGGAAGAATAACTCTCCCTCTTTCAGCAGTTTTCAATTGCCTTCAGCTTTTCCTCTAGGGGTGGAGCCTAGTGCCATTGCCCCTGTGCACATTGGCATGTCAACTGGTATTGTTGCTATTTTAGACTTTTAAAAAAATAACCATATTGTTGAGATTTGGTGAGTGTAGATCCCCTACCATATTTTGAAGTCCCAGTCTTGTAGCAGACCGGTCCTGTGGCTCAGCTCTAATGGGGCATCTAAATCACACACATCCTCAGAGCTTCTTATTTCCTTTCTATTTTGCATAAGCTAATTTTGCCAAATTGGAATTTAGTCCCCTTTTCTGTCTCCCATAATATTTAATTGTCTCTTTATGGCCTCATGGCTAGTTTTCCTTCTCAAAGAACATGAATCCAGTTTTGTCAATTTGGAATTCATTCCTCAGAAGGACTCAAATTCAAATCTTTTCAGTACCTTGGATTCACAAGGTTTAAAGCATTGAGCTTGACCCCTTTTGATATTCAATGATGATTATTCTGGGTTTTTTTTTTTTTTTTTTTTTTGGTTTTATTTATTTTCTAGTATCCAGCACAGAGTAAATAGTAAATTTTCTCAGCACTTTTGTGTTGTTAAACTGAAAAGGAAATCTATAGAAAAGCTGACTCGGAATCTTAGGCAGAGCTGCAAGATGTAAGGAGCTGCCAGACTCCCCTGACAGCAGTTCACAGTGGTTGTCACTGGCCTCACTGTTCACCACAACGTGGTACTGTTCACTGTATTCATAGTATTTATTGAACATTGTCAAGCATATACCAAGTATTCCATATAATTTCATGTACTTCATCTCCAAATTATTCCTAAGGACAAGGGCTAGGTATCACACGCTTGATCCTGTAAAATGAACTCTGAAACTGGAATACAAAACTAGGCATGTGACTTGGTTTAAGCCCTTAATCACTATTAATTCCCTTATCTATTTTACTATTCTGGCCTCAGTCCACTCAATTAACTTATATTGACAAATTAATTGTATCAAGTATTTAGGGATATCAGGCTTGTGTAATTGAGTAGCAGTAGAAATACAGATACAGGAAAAAGCAGTTCACATATTGGAATATGTGGACTTGGGTAATGGGACAGACTACTGCAATGGAGAAATTGAATAGTATCCCATGAAACAAAGGAAAACTGTTTTAACAACACTCAATCAATCCAATGGGAAGTTTTCTCATACATCTTATCAGAAAGTAAAAGCTCATTGCTATGACACACCACCACGGTGTACCTGTAAGATTAGATTCTATTGCAGAGAAAGCCATACATACTTAAGGGACCTAATTTACAAGTGTATTCTCTGCATAACATGTGCTAGAATTGTTTCCTTTACTTTATTTGTAGAAGGTATTGTTAAATTCACAGAATTCCTCACTTAAATGGTAGATTGTTTTTCTTGCTGTCACAAAATGTACATGCTTATATTTCCCCAAATATCCAAATTCCTTATAAGAAGACAGTTAAGCACAATATTTTCTTGTCACGTTCTAGGAAAATGAGCTTTCAGAAATAAGATTTTTCTTTTTTTGTTCACAATGAAGATTTTATGTGCTTTTTTCTGAAGAACAGAGTGTATAAGCAGATTCCACCAATTAGTTCTTAATGACTGTGTAACTTTCCCCTGAATGAAGTTTAGAGCTTAGTCTGCCAATAGAGTAGGTCACTCACACCCAAAGTCCATCTCCAGATAGCAAAGAGGAATGCTTATTTAAGCACAAAAAAGTGCACCTCGTGGAGAATGGTGGGCCTTGGGAGGGATTGGGATGGCTTTAACATGTTTGTAGGAAGAAAAGAGAGGACAGAGCTCAGCTCAAAATCTCAGAAAACCACCCGGGAAGGCACGACTATACTAAACGCTTTTAAATATAGGGCATTTTTGCCTCTTGGATTAGATGCAAAATCTTCCTTTAGATTTCAGCATTAGCAGAGTCTTGGAAACTGTAGTGTACTTTTCTCAAATAGCATTTGCTAACTGCTCTTTGGGATGACACGTGCAGCTTCTCACTGTAAGTACATCTATTCTCCCCTCTTAAGTAGTAGATATTTCTCTACTAATAAAGATGCTTGGCTGGTTCTCCTGTGTTCTTAAAGGCATACCAAGCAGGCTTTCCTTTCACGAGCGACCCAGTTTAGATGTGAAGGTGTTCATTGTTTAGTTATGCTTACTATCCAAATCAGAGTAGACTCATCCAATCACCTCACAATTTAAGGATGGAAAATTAAGGTGAAGAATGACCATTGTCCATGAAGTGTCTCTAAGACACTTGGTACACATCTTTTTCTTCATCATAAAGCATGTATTCATGAGACAATTGAAAGGGTCTTTGTTTTTGTTTCCTTTGTAAGCGAGAGAGAATGTGGCTAAGGTTTTGGTTGGTAAGCTGAGACCTGCGCAGTTCACTAGGTAAGGACACCCGGGGACCTGCACTTATGTGCACGATGCAGCTGTAACACCTAAACATCAAAACAGTGTGTTTTCTGACTACAAGGGAAATTCAAGTGTCTATCGGATTTAATGTCTCTACTTAAAATGTTGTTTTGAATTAAAGAAAAAAAACATGATTACAGGTTTCCTATGTGAATTATCTTCTACATCTTTGTAGGAAAGATGGAAAAAAATCCTACAGCAAGGACAGTCCACTGAAGACAGCAGGTGGCTTACCCTTTGGTCACAGGTTCTGGACCATGGTGGAAAAGGTCATCATTTTCCCTGATTGGAAAGTACGAGTCAAACACTTAGAAAAATATGTTCTTTCCATTTTCCTATTAGGCAGCCAAAAATTAATAATCTTTGACAATAACTCATTTTGTGTGTTGTGAAAACTAAACAATAGAAAGTATCTGATCATGTGTTATACAGCTTAGTACATGTTTACAGAACTCTAGCAACGTGCTCCACACACTGACAATTTTCAAATACCTCCAGCTCACCCATTTGTGTGCCAAACCATTTCACGTATTTATTTTTATTATCCTGCATTAAACTTTCCTAAAATATGTTGTGCATGTCTGCATCATCTAACATTCTGGCTACATCTCTTCAGTTGGTCTTTTTTCTTGAGGACTCATATTCCTTGCTTGGAGTAAATGTACTGAGAGATTTCAATATGTCCCTTTAGGGTCTATCTATGCCTTTAGGATCCAGAGAGAGGGCACAGCCTTCAGGAGTTCTTGCTGTCTTCATGAAGATGCAGTTCCTAGAAACCACATTGGATGGTCACCACTGCCATAATTCCAGTTCCAGGGTGTCTCATTCTCTGGCTTCGACAGGCACATGCACATCAACAAGAAAGTTAGCTCTTGATGTGCTCCCTCTTCATCAAGGAAAACGCCAGCTTGTCTATGTGACTACATTGTTGTTTGACAACCTGGTTCTAAATGTCCATTCCTCCTCCCAGATATGCAGTCTAGCTTATATTATAGTTTGAATGGTGATAAGCCCTCTCCCAGAGCATTAATATTGTTTTACAATTATAGACTAATGCATTTTCCTAATGGAAATGACACAAATATGGAAAATATTGAAAGTTTCTGCTTTTTTATGTGTGGTGGGAATTGAAACTAGGGTCACATATATAATAGGCAAGCACTCTTCCACCAAGCTACACCTCCAGCTTTGGTGTCTTTTTTTCCAGAATATATATAATCTGTTTTAAAAATGACCCAGTTATGCATAAGTGATAGTAGTACAAGCCTCTAACCTCCATACTGAGGGGGCAAAAGGATCCTAAATTCCTGGGCTACAAAGTGTAATCCTATCTAAAGATTTAACTAACCGAATAAATAACTAATTAACTAACTAACCTGATTTTTAAAAATCTTTGAAGTTTGAAAGAATTGTTTCTGGAAATCTGTTACTTTGTCGCTGGGGAGGTTGCCAGAGATTTGCCACTGGTATGTAGTCTGAGCAAGGGCCCTAATAGGGGAACCCTTTAATCCCACTTGGAAATAGGAATGCTTTTGAAAACGAAAAGATAGTAGGCATCTACTGGAGCAGTCAAAGAAACCAAACTAGACCCAAATGTGGGCCAAGCAAGGTGAATACCTTCATATTTAGATTTATAACTAAAGACACATTTTCCCTTAGTTCTAAGTAATAGTAACATATAATGTAGTTCTGGACCTCTATAAACTTCAAAATGTAAAAAAGTAGATAATTTTTGCAAAAATGTAACAATCTTACATTTGTTAGAAATAAGCTACAAAAATTGCATAAGAACAGAATTCATTTAGGGACTATAGTAACATGCCATCTTGACAGTGTATAAAATCAGTAATAAATATGGGTCTAGCCACTAGCCTGTGAAACACACTCATAGACACATAAATATATATGTACACACATGCACACATATATACAAGAACACACAAGTATAGACACACAAACACATACATCAGACATACCTACTTAAACCCATACACATGACATATATATACAAACATACACAAACACTGAAAAACAGGAATATATGCACAAATTTATAGAAACATAGGTACACACATATATATATAAACACACAGGCACAAATAGACACGCACACACACAATACATATTACAGGAACACACACAGATACACATATAAACAAAATCATACAGAGGAACAAATACACAGTATTCCTTTGGCAAATAACTTAGGAGACATTGGAAACTATTTCTCTCCTCTTGGAGATTCATGATACACAACAAGGTTATAAAATGGCAAGTTCTGAAATAAAAAGAAATCTGTTTAACTCTGTTAAACATTTCCTAAGTATATTTGAACACAGGACACTTTGTTTACATTTAAGTCTTATATGGAACAACTTGTAAATGCAGGTCTCATTCTAAACAATATTTAACATATCAAACACTGCATCCAAGAAGGGTTACTAGAATTACTAGATCCAGAATCAAAATACAGATTCTGCATCCATCTTCCTGATGTTTCCCCACACTCATACTTCTTCTGCCTGTGGGCCTCTGCTTAGCTAAATCTCCATTCTCATCTTCCACTGCATCCTAGATTTTTTTTCTTCATTGGTATTACTTTCTAATTTAAGAGACCCTCAGCACAAACCACAAGAAACTCAAGAAGAAGGAAGACCAAAGTGTGAATGCCTCGTTCCTTCTAAGAAGGGAGAACAAAATACCCATGGAAGGAGTTGCAGAGATAAACTATGGAGCAGAGACTGAAGGAAGGACAATCTAGAGACTGCTCCACCTGGGAAACCTTCCCATATCCAGTCACCAAACCCAGACACTATCGTGGATGCCAGCAAGTGCTGGATGACAGGAGCCTGATATAGCTGTCTCCTGAGAGGCCCTGACAGTGCCAGACTAATACAGAAGTAAAGGCTCACAGCCATCTGTTGGACAGAGTCCCCAATGAAGGAGCTAGAGAAAGGACTCAAGGAGCTGAAGGGTTTGCAGCCCCTCAGGAGGAACAACAATATGAACTAACTAGTACCCTCAGAGCTCCCAGGGGCTAAACCGCCAACCAAAGAGTACACATGGGGGGACTCATGGATCCAGCAGCATATGTAGCAGAGGGTGGCCTAGACAGTCATCAATGGGAGGAGAGGCCCTTGGTCCTGTGAAGGTTCTATGCCCCAGTGTAGGGCAATGCCAGAGTCAGGAAGTAGGAGAGGGTGGGTTGGTGAGCAGGGGGGAGAGAACAGGTTTTTTTTTTTTTGAAGGGAAACTGGGAAAGGAGATATCATTTGAAATGTAAATAAAGAAAATACCTAATAAATAAAAATAAATAAAAGAGAGACCCTCAGCAATCAACTTGGGGAGTGTTCACCGGTGCATGGCTTCATGAACCACCTTTCCATAGTGCCTCTGTCATATCCTGCTCCAGTCCTGAGTTCTTACCCATTTCAGGACACTCAGAATCACTGGACTCCTGTTAGATTCCTTTATTTTAATGGCCTGCCTTTTCTTAAAATGCAGTGTGTCTGCAATCAAATTAATGTTCCCAGAAAACTGACTGTCCTTTCAAAATCTTCAATTTTAGTAACAAAATTCTCTGCATCTCAGAGACATCTTTCTTGCTGCCAATTTTTGGACTGCCTATGTCTTTTATTATTCAAATATAATCAGTTTACTTTTTCTCAGTATTTTCTCTCTTAGAGATCATCCCAATTCTTCTAGTCTCTTCTGTCTTCTCATCTCCATTTTAGAATTTTATCTATACATATTGTAACGAAATTCATCATTTTCTGTCTCTCATACCATTCCCTTCACATTTCATTATAATTTAAACATGATTCCTAAGTTACTTATCCAGAAGAAAACACCATTTTTGATTTCTTGATTAAGAGCATTTTTTATATTTTGCTTTCTGCATGTTTATATTCTGGCCACATGCCAACTAGACAGTAAGGTGACTGTCTGCTCCACATTTCAGAACTTGCTTTAATGTGAGCAGCAGAGGCCAATAGAAGAACGTATGATAGGACTTCATTTGACATATACAGCTACAAGTTCTGAGCTATGAAAAATGGGAACTTAACCGACAAGGGGTTATTCTATTTTTCTCATAGCTAGCTCTCCCAATGCAGCAAAAATGGTGGATGAAACCCTGCAGTTACAGAATTCCTTACCACACAGTGAAGAGAAGTAAGATAGGAGGAGGAAGGAATAGGGACTTATATGGCGTTTATTATTTGTTACAAGAAATCACAAGGGAAATATATTCAATAAAAGACAGAAAAGGTCTATGTCAGGATATGATCTGGATAAAAATCATGCCTAGGTTTCTTTGATGATCCAGCTTAATGGGACTACAACCCTCTTGGCCACAGCTACCATTTTGCCTGACAGATGATGTTAGTGTTTGTCCCAAATCCTATTGAATAGTCGATTTCTTAGAGAGCACGTGCACTGGTCATTCCTTCCCAGACTCCTTTCTTTTCTTTCTCTTCTTTTCTTTTCTCTTCTTTTCTTTTCTTTTTTAAGATGTGATAATTTATTTGGTGCTCTGAAAGACAATTTTGACTAGACTTGGATTAAGAAGTAGAAGCTCTCAACAAGGACAGCCTTGTGTCTTATGGCCATCTGTTTCTGGCATGTGTCTTTGGCTTCCTTCATTTCTTTGGTCAAAGTTTAGCATATTCTGCAGCCTCCTCTTTATTTTTCATAGGACATGGTTTCTTCAGAACAGTACACTGGTGTTTGTGTTGCAGGATACATGGGGTAACAAGATGTTGGCTCGTGGGTGATTTTGTCTTGAGCTTCTTAACCTTCTTTGTTTAAGGGCTCTCTAACAACATTTTTGTGGATAGCATCCTTCTTAGAGAAATTGAAAAGATTTCAGATCTTGCTAGTTCTTTTGGGGTCTGACCATCTAAGATACAGTAGTATCTGTCAGTCCATGAATACCCTTCCCTCTGTTTTTTACAGAGAATTGAGTTGAGAACAGTCAACTTGGCATTCACAATGTATCCATCTTCAACAAACTTACACTTCCTCTCTTTAGTTCTTATTGTCCTACCACAAAAATGCCCTTTCCTCAACAGCAGGTGCCCTCCACCATGGGTCAACTTACATTTCTTCCTGGGAAAACTGTGATTTTTGCTCCCACCATTGATTTCAACCATATAACCCTTCCACTCTTTACTTAGAGCACCAGTAACTACATATGTGGCTCTGAGCCTGTTAAGTATAAGTTTGTATTCATCGCCTACTTCATTGAGGCTCTGATAGTCAGAGGCTAGGAAGGAAATATTCAACTTCATCTTGACACAGAGAATCTCCTAGCATGTGTCTCAAAATAGAGCTCAGACTATTCTTTACTAATGTTGGAAATGCTAAGTTTCAGGGGTAGTACAGGTACACTCTGATTGTGTATCATCTTTTTTTTTTTTGTCTAGTCCAGCATATAAGTTCTTCTTCCTAGTTTGGAGCATGCCCATATTCCTATCTTGTTACCTGCCAAGTTACCATTTCGTTCCACCAGCCTTCAATAAATAGCATTTTATATCCTTGGATCTGGATGCTTCTTTCTTCAGTCTTAAAGTATCATATGCCTTTGCTCTCATACATCTGAATCAGGTTTTTCTAAGTCTCTGTTGTGTATAGTCTGTTCATGTCTCTCAAAGGTCACTATTGCTCTAAGGCATTTCTTTTCTTTATCAATGACTGAGAGTAAAGGATCTGACTTGTTTATTTAAGACATCTGTTGCTCCTTCCAGGGCCTCTGAGCGCCAATTTAGATTTCTTTCACTGGAATGGCTTCCTCTCCATGTTTCTTAGAAACCCAGACTCATTTCAGAACAACTTATTAGGTTGGTAGTAATAGCATGCTCTTGGGAGCTTTACTCTCCTACTTAGACGTACGGAATAGGTTTACTTGCTAATTGAACTCAGAGGTGTAAGGGTAGGAGAATGATCTAGAGCATAGCTATGCAATGTTATAAATACATGGAAGAGGACATTTTGGTAGTGAAAGAAGTATGTACAACTATAATACCTTCCTGACACTGAGGAAATATCTGAGGAAACTCAACGCAAGTGGGGCAAGGTTTATTTGATTTCATGGTTTCAGACCCTTTAAGTCCATGTTTATTTGGTCTCATTGCTCTGGGCTTGTTGTGAGGATGAGTATCATAGTGGAAATCACATTGTGGAGTAAACCTACACATCCAATAGCAGCCATCCCCTAAAAAGTAGAAGGAAGAAGGATGGAGAGAGAGAGAGAGAGAGAGAGAGAGAGAGAGAGAGAGAGAGAGAGACAGAGACAGAGACAGAGACAGAGACAGAGACAGAGGCAGAAACACACAGAGAGCACTTCAATGGCACAACCACAGCAATTAATGTCTTTCATCTACTCAAGACATCTTCATAGCTCACTAAGTTACACTACCATCAAAAGAAGAAGAATCTTTTGACACTACCATCAAAAGAAGAATCCTTTGACAAGGTTATCACCCTCAATAATGGGCTTTCCATCTGTCTTTTGCTCCATCAACTAGAGAGCAAGTATTTACCACATATAACATTTGGAGATGACATGCCATACTCAAACGAAAGCAAGAGGCATTATGAGCTCTCTCTGTTGGCTCAGAGGTTGGTACTGAGTTATCTAAGAGACACGGAGGCAGTTGTGAAATGTATCAGCTGATCTAAGTATTCTTCCAGCGGTTCTAGAACAAGTAATTGTGTAACGCTTAAGATTTGGGGGTTTGTTTAGTTATGTCAAGGTAATTATCATATGGAGAGACAGTTTCATATAAATATGCTGTCTCAAGTTTATTTAGATATTTTTCCTATTGTACTGTTAAAAAAAGTCAGAGAGCTTGATAAAAACCAGATTTCTTCCTTCCATAGCAGAGACAGAAAGGGAGCAGCATAAACATCACCCACTTGGTGATATAGATAACAGGAATTGATGGAGGGAGTGCAGAGAGGACCACTTGACTCCATTTTGTGGATTTGCTGGAAAGAAGTATTTTTAAATAAATCACTTTATTTGGGTTTAAGCAAAATTGTCTGTCTCTAAGCTTCATACATAAAGAAGCACTTATGAGGTAAAAAGAGAGCACTTATAAAGTTATTTACTAACAGGTTTCCAGGTAATGCAAGAGGCCTTATCTGTAACACTCCCTCCCTGCATCCTGTGCCTCTCCCTGCCCCTGCTTTGCCCATTTCTCTGTTATCCCTTTCACTGAGCATTGAAGAGTGATTAGCTTTTCTTCATAGCTTATGTGTTCTGTACAAGTAGACTAACTGGGAAAGTATCTATTATGTATCTCTCTTTCTGACTGTCTAGCATCTATCAATATCTATCTATTACCTATCTATTATCTATCTATCTATCTATCTATCTATCTATCTATCTATCTATCATGTGTATCTTTCTATCAATCATTTATCTATCCATCTATCAACCTATCAACTATCTTTCATTCATCTATCTGTCATCTATCTACTGTCTACCTATCTAATTTTTTTAAATCTATTTTCTATCATCTATCTGATATCTACATACCTATCTAATTTTTAATCAGAATGGAAGCAAATCACCAATGTGGGAGAGTTATATGCTTTGAGAGTGGGAGGGGGCAACAACACTGCTTGCTCTACGTGCAATAGAATGAAATTCACACTGTGATAATTGCTATTTCTGTCCTGCGATGTATCCAAGAACGAAGCAGCTTTTACTGGCCTCTATGCATTTAGATGGTTGGTGGCATCAAATCCAATTATCCTCAGCTGCATGACCACTGAAGCTGCTCTCATCTGTGAGTGATTCCTGACAGCAAGGAGAGGGAGGCAGGACTGTACTCCTTGCTGTAAGGCAGGCGTGCATGTGGGGCGGGGCAGGAACCCAGAGGAGAACACATAACAGGGGGGGCTAACATATTAAAGTAAAGCAGAACAGATTAGGAGGCAAGAAAGTGAGGCTGATGGTGAGCTAGCATTGAATGAATGGATTTTGAAGCCACCATCAATTACAAACACCTTTTACAAAAGGCCAAAGTACAGCCTATGGGACTGATTGTCATTGTCACAGAATGTATTCCCACAAACATTTTCACATTTGTGATTTTCAGCTTGATGGTGCTGGAGTTCTATAAATGTCAATGCTTAGTTCCAAGCTCCAACGAATTGACTATGGATCTTTTGATGCTGGGATGCTTATGCACAGCAGTAGTAGGGGACCACTTACTCTGGAAACACTGGTGGTGCTGCCTAAATCCTTGGCATGCAGAATTGCCCAAGCATTCACATTGGCAACGGAGGTGTGTGAAGTGCTGTCTTCTATTAAGGTAGTTTCTTGATGTAATGTTTCATTTTGCATACACATGTGTGCATGTGTATGCATGTGTGTGTATGTGCACGTAGGTACGTGTGCCTGTATGTGTGTGTGTACATATCCTTATTTGGTTCCCACAGATTGACTGCATTCTTCAGTAACAGTGTTTCCATAACATTAATGAAGTCAATGGACAGGAAGGAATACTTGGTAAATGGGTTTGTGGGGAAATCCCTTTTTTTCTACAGTATTTGTGTTTGTCTACATGTTGTATGCTAATGTGTCATTATCATTCCCACTGTTGCCTACCCTTGCTTACATAAATACATATTCTGCACAGATACAAGGTATCTACGTAGTCGTCTGTCCTACAAAATTACATTTGTAGGTTATGTTCAGCCTCTCCACTCTCTGCTTCCTCTGCCCTCACTTACTATACTTGCTCACATCCCCTAACTTCTGACGTAGACTCACAATTGTTATAACATTCTGATTATAACTCTAAAAGTGAACAAAACATTGAGATATTACTGTTTTGTGTGGATACATATTTTTCATAATATCTAAATGGATATGGTGTTAAGCCATAAGTACCTCATTTATTTAATGTTAAGTTACCCAGTCACATCATTTCATTGTGGCTAAGACATGGGTGGGTATTATTCTTAACATAGCTAATGTTTTGAAGTGTCAAAATACTTCTTGTCAGAATATCATTTATATTCTAGTTTCCATTCAGTCTGCAATTGATGTGAAACTTGAAGTCAGCAACAGCAAACTGGGTCACCAGCCCCTTCCCTTGAACTCTTCTCCTGTAGACTAAGTGGGGGAATTTGAACAAGCATGATAAGAACAAATTGTTTTCAGTGTAATATAACTTGAATTCTATGGTAATAGAGTGGATTTTTTCTATTATTTTTCCATCAAAAATCTATTTTTTTATTCCTCACATTCTTACTCATGATGTTTCTTCAACATCTCTTCTTATTCCCCAATGGCTGGCATGTGACTCTCTTTAGCATTTAAGTGTTTATGGACTAGTTTCATCTCATGATGTAAAATGGGTGTAATGACCAGATCCTTTATTACTTACAGCATTGCTCATTGGGAGAAGCTTCCAGAAGCAAAACTGTAGTGCTTAAGCTAGCCAGATACATTTCCCCAGGGCATTAATCAGGGCTTCTTATTTAATCATTTCAGTGTGTTATAGTTACATTGTAATCAGTTTTTAAGATAAGTTAGAAGGTTATAGTAAAAGGAACAAAGTCTGTAATATATGTACATATGTGTACATATATTACATTTTTGAATGGATTTCTCTTAAGTAAAACAGTGTGGATGGGTGCTTTTTCTGAACATAAAAAATAGTAATTATAAAAGCCAGGGTCTTTCTAAGACATATTTAAACACATTCCTTGGAAAATACTTAAAACTTTCTTCGAGATTGTAGGTACTTTTCCAACTACATTGTCTGACGTGACAGCCCCTAGAGTCTCTGGCCAACAGATATTTTATTGCCCATTAGGGCTTTTCTACCTTTTCATCTTTACAAAGTGAATAAGTGGTTTTCTCTGCAATATTCAGTCTGCAGATCTTTCTCTTGAGACACAAATCTTCTCTTGCTCTTTGTAGCCATATATATTTTTTTTAAAAAAATCTTGTGATATTTTCCAGAAGAGATAGGTTCTAACTGGAGCTTCAGTCTACTCAAATGTTAAGAATTTTCTAAATGAAAATCAGGAAAGTTAAGATCTTTGCCCATCTAACCGCCGCACTGTGTGGGGAGATATTTTCCTAACATACTATCTTGAGTGTATAAAATTGTTCAGAGTTCTAAAAGGACTTTGAGACTGATCATCTTACGAGAGTCTGTCCTTTGTGCAAAGACAGCATTAATTCTATTAAACATTATTTCCAAAGAAAGAAATATAGATTATGAATATGGTATAATAATACCCTTCCATTTCCATGGAAAACCCTGGAGAATCATTGCCTGAGTCCATTTTCTGAACGCTAGTTTCTGCATTCAGACCTCTATGCATATGATCACCCTAAAAGGCAATAGAAAAGAACAAAGAACAAACAAAAGAAGTAATTCATGAACGGGGGAGAATGATAGCCTTACCTCTCTGAGCCTTGGCATGACTCTCATTCCTCCCAGCTCCCTTCTTCCTTTCTCCTTTCTTTCCTTCTCTATTGTGAAGATGGGAAGTTTAAAATTGATACAACTGAGAATCAATACTATTCAAAACTGAACTGAGGAGGAGTGGATAGGCAATTAACCTAATGCTAATCTTGTCAGCACTGGAATTAAGGAAGACCTCTTCCCTCTCCCATGTGACATTCCATAAAGAAAGCAATAAATGATCAAGCATTAGAGATTATCAGAAAACAATTCTATAAGAAATTGACAACTAATGTTCAACTGTTCTCTTGCATAGCAAATTCTTTTCTTACACCTTTTCCTTTGAAAGTTAAATTTAAAAAATTAAGTCCTAGGGAAAACAAGAAGGCAGAAATGCTTGGGTTTTGTCCCAACACACCAGTATGTTCTGTGTCCCAGTGTCTGATTGTATTGAGCAGAGGGATTTGAATATATTGGTTATTGTGTGTTTTAAAAAAGACAAGAAGACTCCCAAGGGACACATCTACCCCTGAAGTGCTCCTTTCTTCCTCCTGCTCTGGGTACCACATATTTTAATCAGAAAGAGTATGTCAAACCATTATTGACATTTCACATGTCATCCCAAAAGTGCTTAAGCAAATTCAATTATGTTAAGGATGTGATTTTAGCATAAAAAGAACGTGTTACTTTTGGTCCACCTGTCAAGATTCAGCTTAGTGATGAAGCTGGTATGAATGTTTCAAGTACATGAGGTTATCAGCAGGGACAAATTCAAAGGGTCAATGAGCACAATATTTGGGACATACACTATTTAGGATAATGCTATCAACTTCCTTGGCTGAAAGTACTAAGTTAGTTCTTACAATTGACTGAGCACTGCTGGATCCTATATGCACAGGGCAGAGAACTTGGCTTATATCTACTAGGACTACATTGTGAATTGAAAGAGAAAGTTCTAAGTCTGCATTCAAGGATTTTTAGAGTCAGAGTATTTAAGGTTGAGGAGGTTTATGGCACTCCTACTTCAACCTGCTCTTGAAGGCTTAAACCAAACTCAATTCCTACAGCTATCACCTGCTGGTTCTATGTAAAGTGTCTTAGACCCTTGATTAGAGTTAATGTCCATATGAGGTATGGACTCTTAACAAGGAGTTTGTAGTTCAAGGATATTGAATCATTTCCCCCAAAGAAACATGACTAACCAAGAGTTGAGGTATTCAAGTTTTGAAATTCAACTCAAATAGTTTTATAACTGGAGCTTTCTACAATGGGGTGGCTATCTCAGACTGTTGCAGAACTTACAAAAACACCTGTAGGAAAAAGACTATGCTTTGTTATCAGGTAAATTGAAATAATAGCACTTTAATACATCCTATGACTATAGTAGAGTAGGGGAAGCTGTTGTGGCACTTCAAATTGCCGAAGTCAAGGGTCTATGAACCTTCTCTTCTATAGACAGATGATACTCACAAATTTAGGATTTACATTTGCTGGCCCAAAGAAGGGGAACAATCTCTAGGAAATGATCATGGACATCAATGTCTTCAAAATATAGACTACCCAAGATTGAGTGACACTTATTTCTCATTAAAGAAAGCAAAATACAACACATGCTGGTCAGCCACAGTATGTAGAAACTGGTAGGGTACAGTTCTCATAAAGTTCAAAACAGTGTATCCTGCAATATTATTTAACTAATTTTGACAAAAGAACTAACAGAAAACAATGCTAGGAGGAAACATTTATTTTGAATCCTGGATTCTGAAGCTCCCAGGCCATTGTCATGGGAATCCACAGCAGACTCCACAGATGCAGAAGGAGTCCTATCATAAAGGACTAGAAAGAAAGACTTGCTAAAAGAAGGGGCCAGGAGGGAGCCTTTAAATTCCTGGCCCAGCTCTATCCCACTTTATCAACCTCTCCTGCCCTACGAAAGATTACTACATTGGCAAAGTATCTAAAAAATATGACTCCAGGGCTGGAGAGATGATTTAGTGATTTGTGGTACTGTTGCTCTTCCAGAGGATCCAGGTTCGACTCCTGACACTCCCACAGTGACACACAACCATCCATAATTCCAGATCAAAAAATCCAAAATCCTCTTCTGACCATCAGGGGGTAACACACACACACACACACACACACACACACACACACACACGTAAACAAGATTCTCATGTACATTAAATAAATAAATAAATAAATA
>JADRCD010221200.1:0-10089 GCA_019843815.1 Montemys delectorum
ACATTGACTTTAAAAATTAATATATTCAACAGCTAGTTTCATCATTCATTCTTTCAATCATTAGCATGCACTCTGCTAGACACTAGGGATTTAAAGGGAGGGAAAGTCAGAGTGCGATGAAGGAGACAAATTTAGCAAGTAATTAGAATACAATGTAAGTGAAAAGTAGTCAGAGACCTTCAAACTGGGAAACCTTTACAAAAAGCTAACTTTTGACCTGAGGCTCTAAGAAAGCATTACTCTGGAAAAGAAGAGAACTTTTGCAGAAGCAAAAAGAGGGTCTGGCATGCTTAGGAAACCACAAAGAAGACAGAGTGTTGTGAGTGAGAAACAAAGACACAGATGTGGCAAAAGATGCGGTAGGACCCGACAGCACAGGCTGCATGTCACGAAAGCAGCAGATGCTTTGTCCTGAGAGAGATTCTTTTGACACTTTTGCCAAAACGTTAATGCAGAAACTAAAGCGGGTTAGTGACCTTTGGGGTCTATCCACAACACCTGCCTCAGAATTCTGCTCCCAACCCAAAGAAAAAGTTGAAGTCTCATACTTTGTTGCAAAACTAATGAATTTGTATTCTATACCTTTCTATGTGATAGCATGAAAAAGATCTTTTGATCTATTTAGAAAGGAGTAAAATAGTTGCGAAGGAAAACTTCACCAGACCCAGTTAAAGGCTTCTAAAAGCCCCTTGAATAATCTAAACATTCCCTCACTGGGCTTTGGCAAAGCACATTTGTTAAGCTGTGTAAGAGGCAGAGGAGTACTAACTGAAGTTTAAATGTGCCAACAGATACAGTAAATACAACTTTTCACAAAGAAATAATGTGGTGAAAGGAAGGCTAATCTGAAGTCAATTTACAATATTAGTCACGTAATAGGGAGAGGGATGGTGTAAAAATAAAAGTGTTTCTTGAAATGTAATACCTGGTGTCTGGGAACTCTGGGAAAGAGGGAAAAGGAGAGAGAGAATGGTGTTTTCGGTGTTGCTAATATGGGAAACGGTTGGTGATATCTATGGGGAAAGAGTAGGAATTAGAAATAAACAATGAATATAGGTCAGAGCATATTGAATGCGAGTTGAGGGAAAGCCACACTGGAAGCACAGCCTCTGCGGGACTGATATCAAATCAAGTCTGCAGCTCTAAAAAGAAAGGCTTAAATTTACAGTCAAAATTACAAACTCCTAATCTCAATCCTGTCTAAACAGTTGTCGTGTGAGGTCTTCAGAATGGTAACAACCCTTCTGCACTCACATCTACACATATAAAGGCTGACTAGAACTTTCTCCTAGTGGACATTATATTCAGACAGTCGTGGACCAAGTCATGCCATAACAAACGGGACACTTAGGAAGAGAAGGCGGCCCACCCAGGAAGCCTCCCTCCCTTGCCCCACTGCCAATTCCAAGAAGCACGCGTGCTTATCTCTGTCTGCCCTACTCATCTGTGTTACCTGTGGGCACTTGTTGATGTCAAAATTCAAAGCCTCTGCTGTGATGGAATTTATTGTTTTCATAGTTGTAAAATCCCTTAAAGAACAAAATCAAAAGGAGAACAAAACAAAAAACAAAAACAAGAAAGAAAGAAAGAAAGAAAGAAAGAAAGAAAGAAAGAAAGAAAGAAAGAAAGAAAGAAAGGAAGGAAAAAAGAAAAAAAGGAGAAAGGAAGGAAGGAAGGAAGGAAGGAAGGAAGGAAGGAAGGAAGGAAGGAAGGAAGAAAAAAAGAAAGAAACAAAGAAAGAAACAAAGGCAGAGAGCAAGGGAAAAGAGAGGGACAACAGTAGGAAAAAATGAGAATAAGTTCTGTGCAGTGACAGAAGCCAGGGGGAGTAAAATTTCCCACCTAGAAATAAGCAGTCTAATTAAGTCAAAGGTCTGTTCAAATGAATTTAGAATAGGGAGATCCCTATTATTCTTTATTTGGGATTTTTTTTTTTTTAGCTCACAATGCACAGTGAATCCTCAGGTATAACATTTTAACAAATTAAGATTAAAACTATAGAGAGCACTAGAAGTATATAATACATTTTTCCTTAAACTTCAATTTACATATTTCTTTCAAAATAGGTTCTCACTGTGTAGCCTGGTCTATCCTGGAACTCCAGTTGTAGCCCAGGATATCTTTATATGATCTCTTGTCCTGGCTTCCCTTATAACCACACTCATTTCTAATTTGACTTTAAGTACATTTTATTTTCTCGGTGTACATATCATAATGAAAAGAAAAATGAGGCAGTTCACTTCCCAGCACCATTTGAAGACAGGGATGAGCGAAGACTAGGGGGCTCTGATTTCCATATAAGAGCACAAAGAATTTTTGTAACCTATCCCTGATACGAATTTCTCATTATGTTTGGAGAATTAACAAATAATAAATGCCTACACCATGCCGAAGTAGTCTCACCTACAGTACTCACAGGTCATCCCAGTCGGGACAGAAAAAGACTTATTTGAAGGGAATGTGTGATTAAGGAAAGTTTACATAAGGGTATTTTGTAAAACGAGGTTAAAGAGAAGAACTCAGCAGTAGCAATGTGTTCAAGGGATTATGATAGCAGAAGGGCCAAACCTTGGTCTAACATTAGGGAACTAGGAAAAAGAACAGGGCAGAGGTGTGCTTTACAGGACATGATCTCTGAGCCCAACCAGGGACCTAACCAGGCAGATCCCTCGGACTCAGTGCCTTTCTGATGACATCTGGACTTTATAAGAGGGCATCACATTTTTTGTGATCGTAGAAGACAGAGCACCAAGCAAGGTAGGAAAGGGAAGAAAAATATACTCCTGTACCAAAATAAATGAATTTCCATCAGT
Source organism: Montemys delectorum (assembly GCA_019843815.1). Classification (NCBI taxonomy): domain Eukaryota; kingdom Metazoa; phylum Chordata; class Mammalia; order Rodentia; family Muridae; genus Montemys; species Montemys delectorum. The sequence goes on from JADRCD010221200.1 coordinate 2,814, forward strand.
CAGTAGTCCAAGACCTACATTAAAGAATGTTTTTCATGCTATAATGGGATGGCTATGTGTCCCTACTTCGATAGCAGTCCTATCATTTTCTTTCTTACTGTCTGGAAGATAGTCATTGTACTGGTACGTTTGTACCAGATTGCTGTACCTTTTTGTCTGTTTTGTCAGAATTTAACTTTTTAAACTCAAAGGCTGCACCCTCTTGACAGTCACAGGTAAGGAGATGTTCCATCCTTTCTCTGGCTATAATATACACAGAGGAGAAATAAATTTCTACCACTTGCCCTATTGTCCATTATTTCAATGAACTCATTGTGGTATGGAGATATGGCGCTCCATCTCAGGAGATAGTATGCTTGCATAGCGTTCATGCAGTTCTGTCCTTAGCAGTACCCTATAAACTAGATATTGTAGTATACAGTATACTCCATGCCCTACAGAGGAGGAAGAAGAAGGATCAGAAGGTCAAGGTTATTTCTGACTAAACTGAGTTCCACAACACCCTGAACTGCATGAATCCTGTAGCAAAGATTGACTCATTATTTAATTAACTAGTTATGTAATGTAAATGAACTGACCAGACCTCTTAATAGAGAGAATGCAAAGAAATTTAACTATAGAGCCCAGGTTTGTTCCAGAGAGTGTAGTAGCTTGGCCAGATAATCCCAGGTAAACATGTTTTACTCCTTTCAGTACGTTTAATGCCTCCCAACTAGGTTTTGTGGTTTTCTGGGTTTATGAGAGCACCACAGGTCCTCCCACCGAATGTGCTTACTACACTTTGTTTCCTTCCTTGGAGAGAATTGTACAAGCAGTGGCTCTTTGCAGGCCTTAGCCACAATCTGGATGCCACTCAGTAAGCGAAGCCTTGCTGTGCAACTGGTGGGCTGGAAGCTGCTTCCCTTGACACACCCCTTTGCCTACACCTTCCTTTCTTTGGACTCTGTCCTCTGCCCTTTTCTCTGTTTTTGCTTCTCTTTCTTTTTTTTATCTATTACCAGCATCTCTAACATCCCAATTTCCTTCTGGGGAGTATTTTAATAAATTGATGTGCATGTAACTGATAGAAGCTTTGATAGGAAGACAAATCCGTCTTCCAGGACGTAAGTATTCTCTGCACTGTTTGGAAAATAATGATACTCTAAGATTGTCAACAGTTTGGTCACTGAGTGCTTTGCCCACCAATCTTCATGCTAGGATAAGTGGGGTAATTACATTTTACACTTGCCAACCACAAATCAACAGCTCGGTGCATGCCTGGTTTTGAAGACATTATCTCCTTTGGTTCGGACACAAAGAGAGTTCAGTCAGCTTCCCCAGATCATGGGTTATTCGGTGACAAAGTTGGAACTGAACAAGAAACTTCCCCCCTCAGCCCCTGCTCCACCACACTATCTGAAAGTGACAGCTACCTCCTTACAGATCTTGACACTCAGATAGGAACGTGAGAAAATTAGTGGCAGCAGTCAGTTCAGCGACAAAGGTACAAGAAAACTACATGGCACCTCAGGCTTCAGGGTGAGGCTCTGACAGCATGAGAGGTGCTTTATTCAGAAGCCATGACTCTGATTCGATTATGCATGAAGCATCTACTAGAACGCCTCTCTTTGAAATTACAATTTTATTTTTTATGGTATTGATGGAAAGGAAATTGTATAATTTGCTCATGTGTCAGAGGTAGGCTGCTTGTTTACTGCTAATGATAATCAAAATAGCTGACGTTTAATAATGTTCTGGTAACACTTAAATCAAACTGATTATTCTGGAAATCTAATAAAGGGTAACGATGGCATTTTTAATATGCTTCTGGCTGTTGAAGTGCTGCCAATCTGTAAAATATTTGAATTCCAAACCGCCAATGGATATGTATTCAATTGTATAATCAAAATAGAGGAAATAAAAACACAACTTTGACTGCATCGGCTTTTAACATTAAATTAAAGGAAAATAACTGAGAATCATAAAAATATGCTTCAATTTTAGATGTTAATTTGGGGGAATTAATATTGTCTCGTGAGCAAGATGAGTTTCCCTGATGTAATTGAATTCTTTTTGGTAATCGGGTTTCATAGGTGTGACTGGAAGCAGCTGCAAAAGCAAATGGAGTTCGCTCCGAGAGAATATTAATAGCATTCTGAAATTCCTCATTCCCACGAGGAGAACAAAACTTTAAACTAAATTCTTTAAAGAGTACACATTTTACATGTTTCTTTTATTAGTTATGAGAGTTGCTTATTAATCAATGTTTAACAATGTAATTACAGCTGTTTTAGTCTCACCAGATAACAGAGATTAATAAATGACCTGCATCTAGTGAAGTGTGCAGGAAGGGTAATGAATCCTTCCATCAGCACATTAATTTATTAGTAATAAACAAAGACCATGATGAAGTAGGAGAATCGCTGGCTTTCTGAATGTTGAAATCAAATTTCCAGATGAAAGCATTTAATCATTCCGTTTTCCCTCATTTCGTTCTCTTCATGTTTGATAATGAGTTGGGATTTGCCTTTTTGGACTGTGTTAAATAGTTCATCTGAGGCTCAGTCTCTTCTATTATTTTCAAGTTTACATCGATCCAACTTTCATTGTTATATGGTACCTTTATCTACCAGTAAATGCAGCATAAATAAGATTTCAATGAATTGAATCTCCTGCATTGAGAACAGCCCGGTGTCCAGCTCTGTAAGCTACCGTGAGGATTGCTATGATCTTGTATATTGAATTAAAATGTCACAAACATCCTCAAATATCACAAACATCCTCAAAAACTGAAATGAATGAAATGTATTGTTATAAGGATATATTGATCACATTCCTATATTTTACATATATATATATATACATATACATACATATATATCACATATGTATATATAAGTAGCACTGCATAATGTTTAAAGAATGCTTTATGAATATTTTAAATATAACTTTATTTTTAAAATCCTATGATGTTTAGTTGTTTGAATATAAATTTTTATCTCATGGTGTTCATAGGCATGATAATAGATGGTTGTTCAGTTACTTTAATTTTGTGTTAAAGGTTAAAGTGTGGCTACATCTAAGTTTTTAAATTAGAAAAGAAACTTGCTCTCAAAGAAAATAGAAGTCTATGTTATCACACACCTTTTGAATATGTGATTTGTTGGAAATCTCAAATCCATCCATATTTGTTGAACTGCATTGTAAGGTTTACATTCTGAGAAGAAGTTATCCATCTCTTTAGGTATTAGGAAGGTGCAGAGGCTAGACATCCACAGATAAGAACTGTAGCAAATGAAACTTACAGTAATTTCTCGCTCAGGTGGAAATGAACTGAGCAAGAAAATTATTCTCTTCTGATGAGAAAGCGTAAATTATCAAATTTTTCAAATGACCCTTGGAGTCACAATGGTTGTTGGCTGTACCCACGTGAAGTTAGTTCTCACGTTGGTGTCTTATCCTGCTTCCATCTAGCCTTCTGTAAAAGAAAGGCAAGAATCCGAGGAACTAGAAGGAAAGGAGAGTTTTTAATAATGGAGAAATTAACCTATGAAGATGTTTCGTGTTAAAATTATTCTGAAATACAGATGTATTTGAGGGGAAGGGGGGAAGGGGAGAAAGTGATGTATTTTTATCTCAGAATATTACTGACTCACAGTATAAAAATGTATTCTACTTTTTCACATTTTTTTCCTTTTCTGATAACAACAACAAGGGCACAAATCTTGCATTGAAAGGTTTTTCTGGCACCGAAAACCTGGATTTCTGAAAGACTCTATATCAGTTTTTATTGTGATTTCCCCCTCTGGGATAACCAGCATATTTCCACTTGCCTGGCTTAGTTTTGCTTCATTTAAAACGTCTTGGGTACTGTCTGTGTGGAGTGAGTGCCTCTCTGTATTCATTGAACCTAGGCCCTCACAAAGGCTAGAGAAGTACTTTCCTGCTATACCCCTGCCCTCTTTTTTCCTCCTATATTTTTGATATTATGACCTCATTAAATTATCCACTCTGATGTGGACACACTTTGTACCCAGTTAGGCCTGAAACTCCCTGTGTTAGCCTCTTGAATAATTGGTGTTCCAGGCCTGTTTCATCAGATAGATTAGAGGTGTGTATATTGTGTAATCATTTTACCTGCATAGCAGCTCTAATAGTAGCTTCTAAACTGACAATACAGGGATGTCATCTTTGCTTTTCTACTGTTGTTATACAATGCCATGAACAAAAGCAATTTATGGGGAGAAGGGCTTATTCTAGCTTATAGGTAATAGTACCTACTTTCAGGAAGCCAGAGCAAGATCTTTAGACAGGAACTTTGAGACAGGAACTAAAGCAACTATAAGAGAAGAATACTGCTTACTGCCTTTTTCTGTTCTACAATCCAGGACAACCATCCCAGCGTGGCTCTGTGCGCAATAAGCTAGGCACTTCCACAACAAAAAATAATCAAGAATATGTTCAATAATCATGCTTATAGGCCACTCTAATAGAAGCAGTTCCTTAACTGAGGGTTCCTCGTTCTAGATATTTCTAGGATTGAGTGGATTGACAACAACTAGACAGCACCAGAAGAACGGTATACTGAGGAATGTCTCTTTGGAGGTTCTTAAGACAAATTGCCAGGACAGCATCAGGAAGCAGACAAAATAAATGTTATTTCTCTACACTACTATGATATCCAAATCAAAAAAACAAAACAAAACAAAACAAAACAAAAAAACAGAGTAGGTTAGGTCTCTGAGAAATTTAAATATCTGAGAAGCCTATAGAACTATTAGTAGCAGAAAAAAAAAACACTAAAATTCCAATTCATGGACACTTCCTGGGTCTAGTATTGTACATCATAACAGAACTCTTTGAAGAAGATCACAGAATGAAAAAAAGGAAATGGTATTTAGTAACTATTTGTATGTTTAAGTGAAAAGTCATAGCAGAAATTGAGAAAGTCACCCAGGATAGGTAGGGTTTTCTGAAGCCAAGACATATGTGCACTAAGGCATTGCTGTGAATACACTGTAAACAATGCCAGAGGGAGAGAAAATGTACATGCGGATGTGTTATAAAATTTACTTATTTGTACATTTTCCCTTCATTTTTCTATCTCTTTTTTAATTTATAATAAAAAAATTCTTAATTACCTTCTAGGAAGTAATTGTTACCTTCTAAGAGCTCATTTTTTCCTTGAAAACAGTTAGCAGGGTGCATAAATAAAAATGTAACTTAGAAATTTAGTTTTAGTTCACTAAAAACTAAGGCCATCAATGATGTGTATATTAAATACTTCTGAGTTATAGCACCAGAGCCTCAAAAACATTGACACCGATAAAAATTTCCAAAGTATGGTGGTTTGAATATGTGTGGCCTAGAATGTGGCACTGTTAGAAAGTGTGGCCTTGCTGCAGTAGGTATGGGCTTACTGGAGGAAGTGTGTCACTGTGATAGTGGGCTTTGAGACCCTTCTCCTAGCCAAGTGAGAGCCATCCTTCTCCTAGCAGCCCTTGGAACAAGATGTTGGAATCTCAGTTCATCCAGCATCTGCCTGCCTGGATGATAATGGACTGAACCTCAGAACCTGTAAGCCAGCCCCAATTAAATACTGTCCTTTGTAAGAGTAGTCTTGGTCATGGTGTCTCTTCACAGCAATGGAAAACCTAACTAAGACTGAAGCTGGTACCAGGAGTGGGTTTTTTGATGGGATTAGGCCTGATCTTGCTTTTGTTTGGAAGAATACGGACTGTAGATGGGGACTTTAGATTCTGAAAGTAGTGGAATGCTTTAAGAGTGGCTTAATGTGCTGCTGTTCTAGTAGGAATGTGAAAGACTTTGTGGGAAATTTGAACTGTGGAAGCATTGCTCTAGAGGTTTTAGGGGAGAAGAATTTTTGTATGGCTCAGAAACAGTTCCTGTGGTATGTTGGTGAAGACTGTGGCTGCTCTTTGCCCTTGTCTGAAGAGTGTGCCTGAGGCTTGGGTGAAGAGAGTCAGATTGATTGCATTCACCATGGAGGTCGTAAAACAACGCAGATTATACTCTGCGATGTGGTTTAGTCCCAAGAAGAGCATTTTGATCAAGTATAGCAAACTTAGGAAGAAAAAAAAATACAAAATATGTGTGTCAAGTAATAAAAAGGCTCGGGGAAGTACAATGGGGTTAAATCCTATGTTTGGTAGATAAAAATATGAAGGGAAAGGTGACATTGGGACAGAATCCCATCCTGTGAAGCTTATTATTTGCAATGGAACAAGGAATGGAAGGTGTTATTGTTATCTAATTATCATTTCCATTTGCACTTTTAATCTGGAAAAAACTATAATCCAGAAACAGAGGACACAGACTTTTTGATTTGGATCTTGAGGAATAGTGGCTATGAGAAGTTGAGATCCGGGTTCAAGAGTGTTTGACTTTAATCCTCCGAGACAGAGGCAAACCAATCCCTAAGTTCAAGGCCAGCCTGGTACAGAGCAAGTTCCAAGTAGGGTAAAGCTTAGATCCAGGAGTGGTGATACACTTCTTTAATCCCAGCATTCAAGTGACAGAGCCATGCAGATCTCTGGGTTCACAGAGCAAGTCCCAGGACAATAAAGCTCATGTCAATCTACAGAGCAAGTTCCAGGACAGCGAAGCTTAGGCACTCTCTTTCTCTGTCTCTCTGTCTCTTTCTCTGTCTCTCTGTCTCTGCCTCTTTTTCTCTCTCTCTCTCTTGTGTGTGTGTGTGTGTGTATGTGTGTGTGTGTGTGTGCGTGTGTGTGTATTTGTAGGTGGATACACTTATTTGTGCACAGCCAAATGCCAGAGGTTGATGATATGTGCATTTCTCCATGGATCTCCACTTTATCCTATATTTCTATCTGAACCTCGTGTTCACATTTCTTGGCTGTACTGGCTGGGCCTGAAGCCCCTGAGGTCATCCTGGATCTGCTTTCCCCTATACTGGTGACAGAGTGGACATGCTGTTGTACCCTGGTCATTACACTTGTGCTAGAGAGCTATAATCAGGTATTCGTATTTGCACCATAAGCACTTTATGCTGTAAACTCTCTATCCATTTCTCCAATATAACCTTTACACATTTACATAGTTTGTCAATAACAAAATTAAGATTATGACTAGTAATCAACAAAACAAAACCCTTATGAAATCATTTCTAAAACTTGCTTAGCAGAAAGCATTTCTAATAAAAATCTAGTTTTGGTATCACAAGAGAAAAATAAGTCAGCACAATAGAAGACAATTCAAAAGTACATAAATTAGAAGACTCAAACTAGTATATAGCTGTTTACATAGTCAAATACAA
>JADRCD010221200.1:14795-30255 GCA_019843815.1 Montemys delectorum
ATAAAGTAATAGAAGAAGAAATAAAGAAACACCAGATTTTGCTGCCCTGACCAAACACGGTTATTCTTCATGCTTGTCCATGATTTCTACCTACTAAAGTGGCCTTGATACCCCTCTGAACCTATAGCCAAAGAAATTATTGCTTTTAGAAGCCACTTTTGGTTATGGTGTTTTATCACAGCAACAGAAAAGTAACTAACTTACACACTTAACAATAAGCGCTTACTTAAACAATATCTAGACCTCTTTCCAAAGCACTATGTATTTTTATTAAAAAACAAACAAACAAACAAAAAAACAAATCCTCAAAATCTCTACCTCTTACAGAAACCCACATAAACTTACATTGACAGTAAACCTGTGAGGTCCATAACATCTGTGCCTAGGTATGATCGTTTTTATGCATATAAGGAGATGCCACCAGCTTCTGATAAGCCTAGTTGATGATTGTAAGGAGGAAATAATGGTGAGAAGAGAACCTGTCTCTTTCCACCTGCCACTGTGGCCTGCCTGTGGGACCCTTGCCTCATCTAACATTAACAGGAGAGGAGGCACCTACACTTACTACAACTTAATATGTCATGGTTGATATCCATAGAGGCCTGACCTTCGTAAAATAAATAAATAAATAAACAAACAAACAAACAAGTAAATAAATAAATAAAAAGTTTGATTCCAAGCCAGGACACCCTTATTTTGTCTGCATCTATTCCTGTGGAACATCTATCATCGTACATCTGCCTCCTCACAGCTGACACCTGGAGCATGCAGACATTCTGTTAACTTCAGAAGCAAAAGCCGTCCAACAAAGCAGGGGTAGAAAGGCAAGAACAGATTACATTACCAAGATTCCACAGATTGGAATCTAGCAATTGCTTACCTCTTGACTTTCAAAGAGCATCAGTCTTTGGGAAAAGAGATAGACTTCATTGTAGTTTTATCAACAGTGAACGTGCTTATATCAAGTGTCATGATAGGCCAGAATCAAAGGAATTCAACTGACTTGAGTTAAGTACTGCTAACTGGTGGTAGTAAGGAGTTGTGTGGAATAATCAATCTAGGATAGGTAGAACTTTATAGATAATCCTGACATGTTTGATAGGTGTTGACTGAGCCCTCTTCTCTATGTCCACACTGTCTTTCTTAGTTTTCAGATCTTCTTAGTGGGAGAATTTTAATTCCTCCACTATCCTGAGATCATTTTGCATAAGGTCCTAGGCCTCAGAACCTTTGACTTGAAAAATATCTTGAATAGATTTTAGTAGCTGTGAAGTTGTCCTTTTAGGCTCAGTTTCAAGAGCCTCCCAGTGCTTGATTCCCTAGCTCCAGTTTATTCACAAGGCAGCCCTGATCTTTAAGTTCATTATATAAGGAAAACATATTTTCAACTAGTTTCAAATATGCTGCCATTAATGTCCAACCTTACGTATTCTACAATACCATGGAGCTTTATAAGTAATCACCTGATTTGTCTTCTGTTTCCATGCCCTCTTTAGATAGTAGATCCTATGGTGTTGTGAGTTGTAAAGATTGTGCCTGGTACATTCTGGACTGGATTTTCAGTCCAAAATGGAAGGGAAAAAGGGAAAAAAATTAATTCTGCAAAGTAACTTAATTTTTTTTTTTTTTTAGTTTCTGCTTAGGTAACATGGGGATAATTATACAAGTTGCCTTTATTAATGTTTCAGTGTAAAAGCCTTTCCTCATCTACCTGCTTCAAATTTTCAAGCCTGATCTCTGGTGAGTCTTTGGCAGGGCTGAGCACTTCTTTTCTGGAAACATGTTTTATTTTGTTCTGAGACACCACGCTCTCCTCTTTGAGGCTTCCTTCCTTTATTTCTTGACAAACTCTGAACAGTGAAATTCCATGTCCTCACTTCTTTCTTGCTTCTCTGTGTCGAGCTCAATGCCTCTGACTTTTAGCTTTGCCCTTGGAGTAGTGCAAGGAGCGTCTCCTCTGACACCAAGACTTCTGTCTGTGTTCTTGGAAATCTGTACAACAAGCAGCTAATGTTAGTAAACCCAAGTGGACTCTGGATGCTCATCACCTCTCCTAACCTGGTTTGTAACAAATTTGCCATTCTTAGAAAATTCAATCAATTTCTCAGAATCATCCACCTTTATCTTTTCATAGCTCAGCCCCTCCCTACATTTTACTACAGGTCATGTTCACTGTGTTGCAAAGTATTCGAAGAAATACAAGATGCTCCCCTCACCACTACTGCTGTTATTTTGATCCATATTTCCATGATCTGGCACTGAGATGTCTTTAAACATTCACTACCTGTTTTCACACCTTGTTTTATCCATTACCCAAAGTCACAACTTAAAATGAGAGACACGTTACTTCCTTACTTAGAGCTTCAAATTAGGAAGCCTTCCCATTTAATCGAAAACTTCTTGCCTGGACCTACAAGATTCACCTAACCTGGCCTCTTGCAATTAACCCCCAATTAGTATTAATCTCTCCTTTTCAACTTTAGTTGCACTGACTTGCAATGTGTTAGTTAAAAACTATCAGCTTCAGTGACAACTCAGGGACTTGATAGGAAGAGTACTGTTGACCTTCGACAATCTTTCTTCAGATTTTAGCCTAGTTTCTCCCTTCATCTCATCATCCAGGATTTAGCAATGAATATGATTTCCTAAAATAGTTTTTTTGTGTGCTTTGATTTAAAATAGTTTTCCAATCAATTTTGTCATATTAACAATGTTTATTATTTCCAAGCAATGATTCTCTGAACTCACATTACATTTTTCTCAAAAAAATGGGTCAATGCAGAATTTATAGGTATGAAAACAAATTTTATTCACTCATTGCCATTTCTCTAAAATCTATAACCATTGGGAGAAGAAAGGGGAAAATAATAATAATGATTGAAAACAGATAAAATAGTGCGCTGAAAGGTGGAAAATAAACGAAAAACCATATTTGTATATCTAAACTTCAACTCTGTTGATCCCCAGATTGATCCAAAAACACTTGAAATGTGACTTAGTAGAATTCACCAGAATGTGACTTTGTAGAAGCCACCAGCAAGGAGAAGTAGACACAAGGGTAGTAATTGAGTTTGCAGTGTTTTAAACAAATGGCATTAGATGAGCAGCGGTTTAGGCTGGTGGGAGAACACTTACCTAAGTATCATATCTATAAAAAGTGGATAACAGACTTAAATTTCAAATGTGAAACTATGAAAATTTAGTAAAGACCTAAGAAGCAAATGTAAAGTGAAGAGTTGACAACCAATATAAAACCATAAGCAATGTATTAAATTGAGCTTCACCTAAATTTCTTTTTTTCCATATACAAGATTCAGTGAAGAGATTGAAAAACTAGAAATCAGGATATCTTTATAAACCAGACATACTTATAATATATACAGAAATCTCAACAACTTAGTTATTTAAGACACCCAATAAGAAAATGAGTCAAGAAAGACAGAGACATACACCAAAATAGTAGTAATGAATAAACAAATTTTAAAGGAAACTATTTTAATGTCTTTAATGAGTAAATGAATAACCAAGTGTTTTTCAGACTATAAGTGGGTTAATCAGTATATACAGATGACGAGTTATCAAACTGAAAGTTATGACCATCATGATGCACTGGGGATATGGAAATCAAGACTATAGTAAGAAATCATTTAATACCTAAAGTAAGTGGTGAAAAATAATCAGTAATGATAGAACATCTCAACACAGACACAAAGAAACTGCTCTTTCTGGACAGAACAGACTACATGCAAACATTACTTTGGTGATATTTTCACTGAGTAGCATATCATAAAATGTGTTTTTGGGTGCCATTGTGGTTAGCTTTATGTGTCAATTTCACGTTGCTGAGTGAAAAAAGTCTCAGATGAGGGATGACCTACATTAGATTGGCCTGTGATTATGTCTGTAGGGAATTCTTTTGCTTGTTAATTGATGCAGAAGGGTCTAGTTCACTTTGGTTGATTCTCTTCCCCAGATACATGGTCCAGGACTATATAAGAGAACAAGCTAAGCATGGTTGGTAGTGAGTCAGTAAGCGTTCCTTGTTCCTTAATCATTTCAGCTTCAAGTTCCTGCCCTGACTTCAGTCACTGACGGACTGTGACCTGGAAGTATGAAACTAACAAACCCTTTCCGTTGTTAAGTTTCCTAGAAAGCTAGAATCGGAGTTTATTCCCAAGAAATAAAAATATATGGTCCTATCAAAACCTCTATGTATGAACATTACAGAAGCATTGTATGTAATAGTCAATGCAAGGCAGAGTTAGAACTGCTGTCTGGGACCTAGGAGATCTTGAATAAATCTCAAACACCAAAATAGTAGTAATGTATAAACAGATTTTAAAGGAAACTATGTTAATGTCTTTAATGAGTTAATGAATAGCCAAGTGCTTTTCAGAGTATAAGTGGGTTAATCAGTTGTGGTCCTTCCTTATAGTACAAAGTCATTCTTCAACTGGAATCAGTTCTCCGTACATTCAACAACTTGTTGGTACCTGAGGAATATCTGAGAAATAAAACCAGCTAGTCTTAAATGTTGCATATTATGCTATTTGATTTGCATAGATATATGCACATTGTATTTTTGCGATTTCTGAGAAAACTGTGGAATTTTGGCAATTTCACACCTCTTTCAAAATAAAATTTATTTTTTAAAATTTTTCATAGGTCTCAGAATTTTATAATCATGTTAAGAGCACAAGCCTAGACCCCCACCTCAGATGAATTAAATAGGAATTCATTGTGGTATCCCATTATCTTCATGGGAAAAATTATCCTGTGTTAGTGTTGAACATGCCCCACCTGAAAAGTAAAGCTCTCCGACGCAGTTCCCTGGCTGTGAGCCCTGGATCAGGGTTTTGTTTTGTTCTGTTTTTTCCCCCATCATTTGAAATAGGTTAGTTTATGCTTATGCTTATTCTAGAGGTTTCTAAAGAGCCCTTGTTCTAGGGCTTTTATGAGACATATTTTTAAGAAATTGGGTGATAAAAGATAGTTTTTATGGACTAAGATCTATGCCTTTGTTATCATCTCTCACTTCTAAGTAGACCAGCTCAAGCTGGGATGAGCTGCCTAGCTTCATACTGCCAGGGATTTTTTTTTTTAATTAATGCACTAAGCATTTATAATGAGAACTTATCCTGTTTAATTCTCCCATTTCCCTAATAATTATCTCCCCTGTTTTAATATTTATAGGTCTCTTTAAAAATGAATATACATCCTCGGATATATTTTTTCTCTTTTGAATGTTACATATTAGAGACTCTAGTAATCTGTAGATTTGAATTGTTATTACTAATGACACTGCCAAAAACTTGCCTCTAGATAATCTAAATGGGAGGAAATGTCTTTGCCAAACATTTTAGTAGAAGTAACCTCTAAGAGATAATGATAAATTATGTGGGAAAACTAATTGAAAATTATTTATTAATTTATTCAACATCTTAGTATTTAGTGCATATTCAGGCAGTGATGTTGGTTACCCAGAACTTAAATTAAAATTCCTCTGTCTTCATGTCAGACCTTAGAGTCAGAGACACAAGAACAGTGTGAGTGGAAGTATACTGTTGGGCTATGAAAACTGTGGTAAAGGACAAAAGGAACAGAGAAGCCCAGGGCAAACTTGAGCAAGCAGAGGCAACTGAAAGACCGGAGGAGGTGAAGGACACAGGCGCCAATCATGATCTCAACAGACAGTGGCAAATTCTGAAAGATCAAAATGTCCAACGTTCAAATTCTCTAAGGCCTACCCAACATTACAATCCAGAATGATTAACACCCACCTCCCCAGTGCTGAAATCCTGAAAGCTGAAATTTCAAAAACCGTAATTCCTGCTGGAAGAAACCAACAAAAGGCTGTAGAAGAGGCTTAGAAGGAATCTCCAAAAGCAATTAAAGTGATTTCAGTTGGGGGCACTGTATTTGCATCATGCTAAGCAGGATGAAAATGGATACTTAGAAACTGGTAAGGTATAGGGGGTTTGGTGGTGATAGTGCCACTCACACAGCCACGTGGGTGTGGTGTGTGTGTGTGTGTGTGTGTGTGTGTGTGTGTTCCCAGAAGAGATTAGTGTATAAGAGTAAACTAGGTGGGGAAGATCTATTGGATAGAACAAGAATGTGAACATATTATCTGAGGTGAGTCATATCTGAGAGAGAGGGGAGGGAAGGGAAGGGAATGGAGGGGAAAGAGAGAAGCATTTATTCACCTTAGAGCAAAACTTCAAAGCTTAGCTGTCATGAAGAGAGCCATCTCTTTCTTCAAACTTCATCTGTCCCTATGGTGTTCCATTATAATAATCTTTTATGTGAGTTCAATTTTCTTTCAAGTTTTCATCCCAAGCTTAAATGAGCAGCACTGTCTTTTACAATTCACACTGCTACAACTTTCATCATTATTACACCTTTTAAAATAATTACAGAATGAACTGGGTGAAGACTTATATGCTTTAATTCATCTTATGCATTGTCTTGCAGAATACAATATTGACTTGGTGTGTAAAAATTGTGAGTTTAGATGAAAATGTTGGAAGTTCTTCAGTAAAGATTATGTTTTGGTTGTACATTTTTACTCCCAAAAGCTCTGTTTCTTAGGCATCTATGAATGAGGTAATGATCCAATGCCATTTCCTGGTGGATTTGATCAAAAGGCTTGGGATGTCTCATGCAGTATTTCTGAGGGCTGTAGTTGTTATTCAGTTGATGAGTACAGTTAACAACCTGAAATGTTTATAGGAGTGCTTAATCCAGCAACATGGCTCCTCTGATCACACCCAGACTTTCTAGGTCTGTGTGATCTGGCTGGAATGAGACCCACCTTTAGTACACACCTTTAATCCCAAACAATGAATCTTGATGGAAGTACATGTTTGAAAGTGATGTCTAATTGAGAGGCTGACAAAATGATGAATCAGAGAAAGATTGGACATGATAGAGTCATGGCCAACTCTGTGAGGAAATAGAGGCAATGTAAGAGGGAGAATGCAGAGGGAGAGAAAAGAAGGCAATTTTACCTGGAGAATTTTACAGAGACAAGATGAAGAGAGAATGACAGGTGAAGACAGAATGTGCCAGAGAATGAGGAGGAGCCATACGATTAGAACATATTGCCATAGTTAGTTAGTTGGAGGCCAAGCAGTGCAATACAGGCAAAGCTAAAAGAAGCCAGTTTGAATCAGCTCATGTGGAGAGGAATTTTGGGCCAGAACAAATGAGTTGACCAACCAGCCTAATTCAGAAAGGGCTAGAAAGGGTGAGCTTATTCAGCAGTAAGTTTCAGAGGCTAAAAACATTTTAGGGCTTGATAGTACAGAGGCTAGATGCTTCCAGGAGAAGGCTTAGGTTAGTAGATGGGGGCAGTAAGCCTCAGAACAATTAAAATCACACTAACAGAAGATTGTTTGACAGAAATGCATTGACAATTTTTACTCTTTGACTTATTTCTGTATAAACACACTTTATGAGGTCCTCATTGCTGTATTCATGGGTTTGTTGTTAATATATTTGAGTATTCATGCCCTAAAACGTGTGTTATTATTGTCTGTTTTATTATATAAAGATTTCTGAAGTCCTTTGTCATGTTTTGTTTGCCAAATAAATTAAAAAGGGTAGACTAAAAAAAGGAAAGGTTGAAAAGGAGAAAAAACAGGAGTAAATAATGGATTCGTAACTCTAGGAATAGATGTCTTTGTTGTGTTATGGTAACTATAGAATGCAGTTCCCAAATAAGAAGGATAACAATTCCCTGGCCTCTGATTTCTGCCAAGAAAGAACATCTCTGTGTGTGGAAACAGGGAACAGACAAGTTGCTAGGTTCTGAGGCCTTGAATCCAAAAATTCAGGCTTTTAGCCAACAAATTTCAAGCCCAGTCCTGGATGTTTCCTTGCATGGACACATTTCTCAGGTACTTGGGGTCATTTTATTCTCAGCCAAACGATTCTGATCTGCTGACACTTCTAATAGTGTTGATATTCAGACAAAGTTGAGTGAGAGTCCTCTCCTTCCAGGACTGTCTTGTAGAAATATGGCTGTTTCTTCTCCGAGGGCAAACGCACCAATCAGGTCAATGCACACTATGAGGCACAACCTTCAGCAGCCGGGAGAAGATCATACCAACAGAATTTCAATTTTGCAACTAGGGGGCACCCTGCATGCATTTCATTCTCCATAACAGAAACTTTTCTTTACTAAGAAGAGATATTGAAGTACCTAATTATTTAGATCTCTTTACAGGGCCCTTAAGATTAACTGGACATTCTTTCCAATTCCAGTAGTAGTATTAAATATGCATAGGTTGAGAAGGAGTCTCTGATGCATTCCTCAAGTTAGAGAGTTGCAAGTTTCTTAAGAGTTGAGTTCTGTTGAGAAGTCCAGGCCCAGAACATTCTTTCTAGGGAGGAAAGTAGTCTCTATTTCTAGGTTAAAAGATTTTTCAGAGAACTAGGTAGAAGTATGGAAGAAAAATGCTACCCATGCCTTCAACCTCAGGCTACAAGTACTCAGATGCTTACCTTTAAAAGTCATCGAGAGATTTCTGTGAAGCATATTTTACAAGAACGACCCACAAACCACAAGAAACTTAAGAAGAAGGAAGACTAAAAGGTGGACATTTCATTCCTTCTTAAAAAGGGGAATCAAACACCCACAGAAGGAGTGGCAGAGATTAACTATGGAGCAGAGACGGAAGGAAGGACAAGCATATAGCTATCTCCTGAGAGACTCTGACAATACCTGACTAATACAGATGTAGAGGCTCACAGCCATTCATTGAACTGAGTACACAGTCCCCAATGAAGGAGTTAGAGAAAGGTTCTATGGAGCTGAAGGGTTTGCAGCCCCTTAGGATGAACAACAATTACTAACTAGTACCCTCAGAGCTCCCAGGGACCCAACCACCAATCAAGGACTATACAAGGTGGGATTGAATGTACTGGCAGCAGGTGTATAGTAGAGGATTACAAATTTGATCATCAATAGGAGGAAAGGACCTAGGCCTTGTGAAGGTTTTGTGCCCCAGTGTAGGGGAATGCCAGGGCCAATAAGTGGGAGAGGGTGGGGTGACAGGCATGGGGAAGGGGGAGGCAAAAGGGGTTTGTTCTTGTTTTTGTTTGTTTGTTTGTTTGTTTGTTTTGGAGGGGAACCTGGGAAAGGGAAAATGTACATGTAAATAAAGAAAATATCTAATTAAAAAAATATTTTACCTTTTAAGGCTTCCTTGAGCCTATTCTGTTAACTTGACCTCTGTAAAATGAAGTTAGTTACATCACAGTATTTTTATGAAGGCTTTTGGTAGGTGGATATAAATATAAAGAAGAAACCTAAAATTAGCAATAGGGTTTTACATATTATATATTTGTAATATATATGTAATATATATATATATATATATATATATATATATATATATATTCCTTAGGGTGAACTTGATTGGCTAGGACACCCAGAGGAACTGATGCCCCCTGGTGGTCACTAAATTATCACTGCTTTCCTTGACAGCTAAATATCTGTATAAAGAGATGATAAATTTTAAGATGGTAAACAATGAAAATATGAAGAAGCATTTGGCATAAGTTAAATAATGCCTTCATATCCACATTGGTGATTTATGGAAAAATAGGAGTGAATACTGGCTAGGAAGAGCCTCCTCACACAAAATTACTTTTGAAAAAATCTTATTCTTAAAAATATTAACCATGTATAAAGTGATTTTGAATAACATGTGACACATTTTCTTGTAATAATCAGATCTCTTAATATTACTCAAATAATGGTATATTTAAAAACTTTTGAATTTTTTTGTATGATCTGAACACTACAGTGACACATTAGCAATACTCCAGTAAGTGCTTCCTAGTTAATCTCTGTTAAACGAATTCAGTGATTACAGTTGAAAATTACGATTTTAATCTCTTGAGTTTTACCACGTATCTCATACCCCCCCCCCCGTATGTGAATACAGTTTCATAAAGATGCAAAGTATACTCTTGACTTTTTGCTAGCTAAGTCTGGTGCTGAGGGTACAAGGTGAAATTTTCTTTTGTGGGTGTTACATTTTCGTTAGACTGCATATAAATGTTTTGTATACAGCATAGAAATCATGCTAATGTAAGGATATAAGTGATTTTCTTATGTAGTGGAAAATATTTACATTTTGATTAAAATTAAAAATGCATTTTTCAGTATCTGTTAACCCTCTTCTGTGAGGGACTTGTGCATTTGCACAGTAAGTACAAAAGAAATGGTTCCAGAGGCAGCTCAGTGATAAACTGTTGGTGGTCAGTATTCAGCTTGTTGGCCTTGGCATAGCAAACAAGCCAGAGGTCCAGGTGTGCCTGCACCTAGACAGATGCAATTACTAGACATGCACAAAAGGAACGCTTAGAGCCACTTTTGCTATTAGAAAATGCATAAACCCTCTTCCCTGTAAGTACTATATTATATTATATTATTTAAGATGAGAAATCCTAAGCATTTCTTGCCTTAAAACTCTAAGCTATTTTAGAGACATAAATACTAAGGTAAATATCACCATTGTAGAAAGTTAAAAGAAAATAACAGTTGTCTCTCTCACCTAGAATACATGACTTAAATAGTCAATAATTTTTATGTATATATAATTATGTGTGATTACCAGTAAATTATTAGAGAAATGGTGCAAACTGAATAACATTTCACAGTGTCTTTGTATTTGAAAGCAGGCATTTTTTTTTTTTTAATCTTTCTACTCTGCCTTTATGGTAGATGTTTCAAAAAGAGGTTGCACAATAACAAAGTTTTAGTATCCATTCCTATGTATTTAGAACTTGAGATAGACTATTTTAGTAACAATTCAGAATGAGTAAATAAAGACAATGGGAAAAAAAAATAACAATTTTCAAAATTTCTTTTTTTTTTTTTTTTGGTCAAACAACATGCTAGTTTTATATATCATTTGATGTTGCTCAAAAAAAGAATTTGTTTTTAATTCACTTTGTATATGCACAACATTAGTTCCTAAAATTTGCTCAAGAAATAGTACGTACAAAACAGAGATCTAACTAAACTTACACATTTAAAACGATGTGAGAAAACTTATTATGTTATTTGAAAACAGGAAATCTTTTGTTGTTGTTTAACTTCAGTAAATCTACATAAAAATGGAGTTATATATTCTCTACCGTTTATAAGATATACTTTAGTATAAATTTAAGTATTAAGACATGCTTATTAAACACTGTACATTACACAATCTTTTCTTAATTGTCAGGCATTCTCATTTCAGTATCCTTTCTTCTTTATCAATATGTCTACATATCATAAAAGAAAGAAGGTTGGTGATCCTAGGAATGAACACCTTTGCACTGCTCTGCAGAGAGAATGTCACCAGTCCAGCACAAGAGCACTTAATCTGGAACGTTCATCTTTAAAAAAAAAAAAAAAAAAAAAAAAGGTGTGGCTCCGATTGTGCCTGAGTCTGATGGGGAGAGTGGCACACTAGCAGGAGTGTCCACACTACTTTTGCTCCTCAGAGGAAACAATTCATTCCTTCTGAAACTCCCTGGTTAAATGGGGGAAGTATTTGTATTCCTATCACCGAGTAGGAGTCCTTCAGTAGATCAAAGGGGTATTTTAAACCAGCGAAGCTATCTTGGTAGCAATCTAGGATGATGAGACCTCAGAGAAAATGTTGAAATCGTGGAGAATTTATTTTGACTATTAGAAATTAAATAAAATAACACCCGTGATCTTGTGATTTTGTGAGTTTTTAAAGCTCAAAGTGTAGAGATTTATACTTTTAACTCCGACTTTGAGCTTCCAACTTTTCCCCTGATTGCGTCTGTTTGGGTCAATAAGGCTTCATCTTCTCTGTACCCAGCGTGCTTTGCCTACATTGTTTTGTCTCCTTCCAAGATTAATCTGTTAAGCCTTTCCCATTTTCTCTGCATCTTTAAAGGGCACTTAAGGTGCTTTTAAGCATAATTTCTAAAATATTCAATAGCCCTAATGGCTAGCAATGCGCAAAATTTAATAGATAAACTGCAGAAGTAACATGATTGGGAAAGAAGGAAAAGTTCATTTCTTTCTTTGGTATAATTATATTAGGCAAGTTAAACAACAGAAGAAAACCATAAAAAGTAAACAAAAGTGTCTGGGGGCTGTTATCTCTTATTATTTACACCATCTCTACTTTATAAATTTGAGAGGATCCAACACACGTTTCCAGAAGTCAACCAGTAAATCCAGGGTTGTACTTTTTATCCATCAGAAATAAAGGCTGGTCATCAATGAGTTTTTCCTTTTTTCTTTTCATAAAAAAAGAAATATAGAACAATAAAGGTGAAATTCACCTTAAAATATGACGTAATTATCTACTCAGTGTGAGCTTTGACATAGATGACTTGGCCGTTTTTAAGGTTGCATTTTACAAAGTCAACCACCTCTTGCTTGCAAAGTGTGCAAAACTGCTTAATGGAAAACAGATTTCTTCATACACTTTTCCTTGCAGCTCGGCTTGGATGAATTCAAGTGGAAATGTTGGTTACATTTTTAGTCTTAGCTTTTTTTTTTTTTTTTTAGAAAGATAATTACAGAATAATTATGGACTAACTACAGAAAATAGTAAATGTTTGCCCAAGTAGAAGGGATGACTATGTGAATGTAGTACCTGGCAGCTTTCTTTAGAACTGAATTTTATTTATACAGGGAAATGGGAAACAATTCAAGTAGGGCAATCTATGAAGAACCCCAGAAAATGAGAAGCATATAAGAAAAAACGACAGGAAATGTTTTCTAAGGTCTTCTTTGGCCTGAGAAGAAACTGAAGATTGAGCGGCAGAAGAGGCTGAGCATAAAACAAAAGACTTCCTTTCTCCAGCCCCACTTTCCCTGTTTCTTTTGTCATAGGTTGTTGCGAACTCTGGCAAACATTGTGTGTGTGTGGGGGGGGGGGGATTTTTTTGATTAATTTTATTTTTCCAGAGATTGAGGGTAATAGTAGCTAAAAATGTCTTTCGAGTTACAGAAGCTCAAACTTTTCAAAAAAGGAAAAAAAAGAAAAGAAAAGAAAAGAAAAGAAAAGAAAAGAAAAGAAAGAAGGAAGGAAGGAAGGAAGGAAGGAAGGAAGGAAGGAAGGAAGGAAGGAAGGAAAAAAGGCAGAAAACCAAAGTTAACCGACCCACAAAGGTGGCTAACAAAAAAGTAAAAGGCGTTCTAAAAGCGTAGCTCAGTTTCACTGTCCGGGTTGGGGGTCGCTGATTGGTAGTTGAGGGAAGGCTCGCTTCGCCTCTGCCTTCTAGAAGACGTTGAGCAGCACTGCTGTATACAGGAGTGTAAGTCGGGAGAGTCATTCTCGGGTTTAATCCAGCTCAGTAAAGCTGCAGTAGCTTAAAAGCCAAGTGCTCCCGGCTGCACGCCGCTGGCCTAACGCCGCTCGTCCCCGCTTTCCCGGCAACCGATCTGGGAGGGAATCCTGGACTCGCAACCCGACTCCGCTCGGCGTTGATTGGCTCCTGCTCAGGACCCCGCCTCCAAGGTAGAGGCGGCCACTCGGTAGGGACACGCCCCCCGGCCCTGGGAATCGCCGCCTGGCAGGCGGGCTGCGTCTGCCACTCAGTCGGAGTGGCGGAGGTTCTGGGTTCGGAGCCCCGCCCCCTCCCCCCTAATTGATATTATTGGAGTGTGGAGCAAGCGGCCGGTCTGCAGTCGGAGACTTGCAGGCAGCCAACACGGTGCGAACGAACCGGAGGCGGGGGAAGAGAGAGAAATCAAACAGCTAAGCGTGGAGCAGCCGGCCTGGGACCCAGAAGCGGGGATCGATGCGAGGAGCGCAGTCATAACAACAATAATAACCCACTTCGGAGCAAACGGCATCTAAAGAGCTGCGACCCAACTGCAGCCTAAAAGAAGAAAAGAAAAAAAAAAAAAAAATCAAACCTGCTCATGCACCATGGTTGTTCAAACTCGGTACCCTTCGTGGATTATTTTGTGTTACATCTGGCTGCTGGGCTTTGCACACACGGGGGAGGCGCAGGCTGCGAAGGAAGGTAAGGCCAGAGAAAAAGCAAAGTTTGTTCTGACTTATTTATTTCGCTGTCTACCTGCACGAGCCGACGGGTCCACGGCGCCGGCCGCCGCGCCTTCGGCGCCTTGGCGACCCTCCCTCGACCCCCCCCCCCACCTCCGTCCCCTCCCCGCCCTCCGTTCGGAGCGACCAGCGGCGAGCAGCCGGGACTCGTCGGGGCCCGGAGCTCCAAAGGGGTGGTTGGGGACCGGCGCGCGCTCTGCAGCCGGGCAGCCCCGGGGGCGGGGGGGCCCTCGGCGGCGGGCGAGGCTGAAGGGCGAGCGAGCTCCCTGGCATCCGGCGTCTCGGGGCTTCGGGCTCCAACCGCCGCGTCCGGTCCTTCTCTCGCGGTCGGCCTGCCTTGGACGCCACGGGGAGAGTTGGTTCGAAACCTGGGGAGTGGAGCTCCGCGTCGCCCCCCACCCCCCACCCCCCCCCACCCCCAGCTTCCCCGGAGGGGCCGAGACCTGCGTGGCTGCGAGCGCTCGGGCTCTTGCCGACTCGCTCACTGCGGCGGCGGCGGCGGCGGCGGCGGAGGCGGCGGTGGAGGAGGCGGCGGAGGCGGCGCGGGCCTGCGGTGGGCGCTCGGCTGCCGCTCGAAACAATGCGGCCGCCGCCGCGAGGGGAGGCAGCGCGCGCGGGGCCCGGGCTCGATCCGCCGCCGGGAGGGCTGGCCGCAGCCGGCAGTCCGCACTGAGAGGCCACCGAGTGAGAAGTCTCCAGTCACTTGGCCCAGGTCCGGTTATTCCGGGAGTCCGAGCAGCCGGTCCTTGGCCTCTGGGGACGAGTTCTCTCGTAGGCGAGGGGAGGCTTCTTTTGACCACCACAGGATATGCCTGCCTGTACGTGGGGTATTTTTTTTTTTTTATCTTTTCCCTGCGTCTCCTTTGAACCATTGGCAAAAGGTAAAATACCTTTTGGTGCCTGTAGTTGGAGCTGGGGAAAAATAAATCCTGTCAAAGGAAGTGTCTTGGCTGCTAAGCAGTGTCACAGTACCGGTGCCTCATCTGACAATCTTGGCGTTTCTAAGGTTGATTTCTTGGATATTTTAGAAGCCTGGTCGCGGGGTGTGGAGAGAGAGAGATCTGTTAGATTTAGGTCATGGCAGTACTAAAGGGAGGGGGCATATTGGTCCTCGATTATTATTATTTTTTTTAATTCCTAAAACTTAGGATTTCACGCGGCTTTTCTTTAATTCTCTTTCGTCCACCCTTCTTCGTTCACTCTACATCCCCAACCCGGTGCAGTAGCCTACTTTGGAGCATCCTGACCTTCTGACCCCACTTTGCACATCTGCAGTCTGTGTTGACGCTGAATCCATTCAGAGAAAAAAACGTGCCTCTGAGCTGATGGTTATGTCTGCAGGTGGACCAGCGTCTGCTACACACACACACACACACACACACACACACACACACACACAC
>JADRCD010221201.1:1109-26028 GCA_019843815.1 Montemys delectorum
GCCTTTTAAAACAAGCAAAAAGCAAGATATGCCTTTTAAAACAAGCAGAAAATGAGATATGCTTTTTAAAACAAGCAAAAAGTGAAATATGCTTTTAAAAACAAGCAAAAATGAAATAATGCTTTTTAAAACAAATAAAAAAGGAGATATGCTTTTGGAGGTAACTCTGGAGTAGAGGGCATATTCCCCCTCCTTTTATTATTAAAAAATCAAATTCTCAAAGTGCGAAGTGCACATTGAGTAATTTATTGTCTCTGAGGATTATAAATTATCTCAGAAATAGGGGTAATATTAAATTGTTAACAAAATGTCTTAAATGCTTGACTATAATAGTCAGTTCCATAATCTGTTTTAATCTGATTAGGAACATTAAATATAGAAATATAATGTAGGCAATAACCAATTAATATTTTGTTGTTTTTTTACGTTAAGGCGATTGTAACTTGAAAGCCTGAGAAGGAATTAATAGTCACCTGTGTATATTTTACTTTTAATTTTGAAATCAAAGTTATATTTTAAAAATGTCCAAATATCATTAGCAACTGAAAGCTCTGATACATGTATGTACCCATATATCAATATATAAATTAAGACTTAATTTTAATACTTGATAAATAGTGACTACAGCACACAATTTAATTATTTGTGCAGAGGTAGGGGGGAAATCATGAGATTAAACATGTGATTTATATATAACTTTTTCTCATAAAAGGGCTATAGAAGTATATATTGTTACGGGGTGTATACATAAGTTTATAGGAAATATAAAACTATGTATACAAGCAAATTTTAACAATTTGTTTACTTTGGATAAATACTAAGTTTTGTCTAAAAATCTTTATTATGTAATAAGCCAAATATCAATTAATAGTTTATAATTTGATATAACTGAGGCTTAAATATTGAAAAAGATATTGCCTCTGAAACCTTTTCTAGAGTAATTAATACTCGTTTGTAAAGGAATTGAGATTTCTTATTAGATTAGACCAATGTACACTGAAAAATTCAAAGTCTTAGCCTCTTGCACTGAAGCAGAGGCAAAAATTATAAAGGCAAAATTTAAGCAAAATCTTTAATGTTACCAAAGCCCTATATGAAATAACCAGGCTGGACTGCAACGTCACAATGAATTCCATAAGGCTTATGACCTCATCAACTTTTTACAAATTTAAAAATCAAAGCCACTTTAGATCCATGATAATTAGTAAACTTTAGCCAATGGAACTTTGTTAATTTTCCTGGTGATTGACTTGGAATTAAGTCTGCATTAAGTGGCTGTGAAAATTATTATTAGCCTGTAATTTACTTTCGTGGCCACTAGATGGTACTAAGCGGTTGCAAAACTTTAGATTGTAAGGCACTGCAAGGGGAAGCAGCAGGGAATGTTAGGCATGGCACCGCAAAGAGTGTATCAGTTCTTGGTGGCCGTGGTTCCAGCACCCTGGCCAGGCCACTCTAGTCTTTGCCGCCAAGCTGGGCTGGCTGTGCGTGCGCGTTTTTGTGTAGTGGCGAAACATAAAATGGCGCTGTAGCGGGACTTTACACCGCTGCCACTCGTACCACTTGGCATGTACACAACTGTAGTCCCCCACCATCCTGCGGACTGGCTCTTAAGCAGCGCCCCAAATAGCGGTGGCCACAGGCCTTTTAAACTGGATGGGATGGAGCCTGTACTGCTTGGGCTGCACTCTGCACAGAACTTCCGGACACCCCCACACAGCCTCTCTGCCACGTGCACTGTGGGATTCGAATTACCCTGGAAACAGTAGGGCCCCTCTGCCTCTTAAGAGTTGCCTTGTGTCCTGCGCAGTGTAGCGCAGCTTGGGGGAGCTGAGAAGGACCGCACCGCCACAAAAGTGCCCAGCAGCCTCCTCCCTGTAGTGTTTTTGCCAGGGCTCTGCTCTCACCCCTAGCTACTGCCTCCTTCAGCAAGTCCTACTGGCACGAACTTTGTCCCCGGGTGCGTCTGGGAGCAGTCTCATTGTCTCTACGTTGGCTGCCATCCCGAATACCAAGCGGACAAGCTGTCTGCTGAGCTTGGCCAGGGCGGGAAGCCGAGTGAGCGCAGACCCACGCTATGGGCACGCAGGCCACCCAACTGCCATGTTGACTAACCCAGACCACGTGTAACACAAGACACAGACCATCATCAAGACAAAGACAGACACAAACCAACATGTAACACAAAGTGGAAGACTAGGAATTTTTTCTGAATAAGCTATAGAGAAAGCGAGAAGTCTCTTGGTTTCTCTGTGTCTCTGGGATAGCTCTGAAATCCATTTTCTTTCTCTTTTTGATCTTTATATACATATTTTTGTTTTGTTTTTATATTTTGCTATTTTTATGTATTTTTTATTATTTATTATGCCATACCATGCCCGCCTGAGTGTAGGTCTAAGGCTACTGGACCACCGCCTTTTTCCGGTCCTGACTGTCTGTCGCTACCGAACCCCTAAGGTGAGATTATCACCGGGCCATCGTAATCTCAACTTACCTTGGCAAACCTGCCATTCCATCTTTATTTCTTGAGAAGCTTCTCAAAGTTAGCGATGCTCCTTTCCTTCTCAGTTCCAGCCCTATCATTGGGTGCTACCTGTAGCTGCCTGCGGCCACACATACAAATGAGTTTTCTAGAATAGGATTCAGGGTCTGAAAAAACTAAGGGTACCGGAAATGCGGGAAGGGGGTTGAAAAAATGAGACCAACACATGGTGTGCTTTCAGTCTGCCATCGTTAATGAATTCTCCTTGTTACAAGCAAACAGGTAGATAAAGCAAAACCCCTCCCCCAAGTCTGTCAGCAACTTGGCCCAATCAGCAGCTTCTTCTTCAGTCTCTGGAGGTGGGACTTCCGGCGTAACAGGAACTTGTAGAGAGGCATGGTTATTAGCAGGAGGTTTTAGAGAGGCGTGGCTATATTTAGCAAGATGGGGTCTGACTGAATGAGCCTTCTGCTGTAGGAGGGTCACAAGTAATGATGGTTTATGTTTGTGTGTGTGTGTGTGTGTGTGCGTGCGTGTGTGTGTGTGTGTGTGTGTGTGTGTGTGTGTGTCCACATCCACCCAAGCATCAGTATTTCAGAAATCTCAAGAGTTCTCACAGGATTTCATTCAGGTCATTATGTTTACATAGAATCCCAGCAGCTGCGTAGATACTGTATCATTAAGCCTTTTGTTTTTTGTGTATTGTTTGAAAAAACAAAACAAAACTAATGTTTTAAAGCTTTAAAATGTCCACAAGGATTTTTTTCATCATTATTTTAGAAACAGAAAACATTACAGTGCTTTGCTTTTCTGTCTTTTGTTTTAGGTCAGCAGCAAGGACAGGACGGAGTGAAAGTCCAGCAAGCTACTATAGCTCCTGTAACGGTGGCAGTTGGAGGGATCGCTAATGCAACAATAGGTGCTGTTAGTCCTGACCAACTCACACAAGTGCATTTGCAGCAAGGCCAGCAGACCTCTGATGCAGAGGTGCAACCTGGCAAGAGGCTCCGAAGAGTTGCCTGCTCGTGTCCTAACTGTAGGGAAGGAGAAGGAAGGTAACTGCTGTTTTCACCCTGACTCTCTGGAATTAAAGCAGCCCTGGCCACTTCCTGTAAGCATTGGAGCCTCCTGAGCTTTCTCTGTCAGAAGCTGGAATGCAGTGTTACACAGGAGATTAAGTTGGGCTGTTTGAGGCGCAGTCCTCTGCTTGTGCGCTGTATAATTTTTTAATAAATGAATTTCCCCTTCACTTACTAGGTAAAAGCTTTGAACACCGCTTGATTTCAGACTGATGGCTGTGTCATGCTCTTTTCCCATTTGTCACATATACAATGCAGTAGTTTGGAACATACTCACAGTCACACGGATGTTACCCACAGTCTGTTTTAAGCTACTTTGTCATCTCCAAAAAGGCCTGGCCCCCAAACTCCTCAGCTCTACTGATCTGATGTCTGTATTTATAAGTTTTCCTGTACTGGACATTTCATACAAATGGAATCATACAGTATTTGAATTTTTGTGAGGGCACCTAGTCAATGCTTCATTTCTTTTTGTGGACAAATAATATTCTGCTATATGGAATATTGTATGTGTGTGTATGTATGTATATATCTATCTATACACACACACACGTGTGTGTGTGTGTGTATATATATATATACACATACATACATACAGAGAGACAGAGAGACAGAGAAGGAGGTAGGCAGGGAGCAGACAGTGTACTTGTTTATCCCATCACTGGATACACAGCTGAACTCTTTCCTTATTGACCATTATTAGTAATGCTACTGTTTGCATGTATATAAATGTTTATGCAGACGTGTGTGTGCGCATGCCTGTAGATATAGAGTTGTGATGTTGTCTGGTAACTATTTAACCATTTAAGAAACTGCCACACTATGGTTGCATTCTGTGTTCCCATCAGCACTGTATGAAGAAGTTTCCAGTTTCTCCATAGATTGCTAGACAGTGTGATTACCTGATTGCTTATGTTTTTTAAGTCAGTTAATAATAAGTCTGAAAGTGCTGTCACAGTATGACTTTTAATTGAAATTTTCTTAGTGATTAGTGATATTAATCATGTTTTTGTGTGGTTTTGATTGTGTATCTTTGGAGAATTGTATATTTAGATAATTTTTCTGTGTTTAATTGCATCATCGAATAGTAGTTCTTCATATATTCCAGGTATAAGATCTCATCAGTACATGATTTGGAGATCCTAGTAGTTTCCTAGTATTTAGGATGGTCATATACTGTCAAGATTGTGATTGTGTCTTTCAAAGCACAAAGTCTTTTGAAGTCTAATTTTTTGTTTGTTTCCTCTCCTTTGTTGCTTTTGCTTTTGATATCATATTGAAGACTTCATTACCAAATCTAATGAATGTTCATAGTTGTTTTGTTTTTGAGTTTTATGAATTTTATTCTAAAATTTAGATAGGATAATACATGGTTTCTTTTTAAAATGTGGTATGAAGGAAGCGGGGACCCAGCATCATTTATTGAAGTTTCTTTTCCTGATGAATGCTCTTGGCTCCCATTTCTCAAAATTGCTTTAAGTGTTTAGCAACACTGGAGATTCTGTGTGAGTTTTAGCATTAGCTTGTCAGTTTCTACAGAGAAGCAAGATGGTATCCTGATAGGAATTAAGGTGAAACTACTGGTCAGTTTGGGGGATAGTGACAATTTAATAATATTGAGTCTTCAGATCCATACAAAAGAAACATTTTTCTGTTTAGATATTTGATGTTTTGTTTCATTAGTATTTTGTGTTTTTTAAAAAAAGAGTGTATGCTTAGTATATGTTCAGTGTATTCCTGTTAAATCTTCTTGATGTTATTATAAATGAAGCCTCCTCTGCCCCAATTTCAAGTGTACAGAATTACATTAGCTTTGGGGTATTGAGCTTACATTGTAGAATATTGCTGAATTATTCCTTCTTGTGGCTTACATAATGATTACTTAAGATTTTTACATCTACTGGGCTGGAGAGATGCCTCGGCAGTTATGAGCACTGGCTGCCAGATGATTCTGGTTCAAGTCCCAGCACCCATGTGATGGTTTACACTTGTCTATAACACCATTCCCAGGGATCAAATGCCCTCTTCTGGCCTCCGTAGGAACTTGCACACACATATGTGGTACGCAGACATATGTGCAGGCAAAGTACTCACCCATAAAAGTAAGATTTCTATAAGCCAAAACTATACATTGGGAAAAAAAAGACTGCATCGTGCTGGTCAGACTGGATGGCTGCATGTAAAAGAATGAAATAGGTCCTTACTCATCATGCTACACAAAATTCAACTCCAAATGGATCAAGAACCTCAACATAAGACCTTATATACTGAATCTGACAGAAAGGAAAGAAGAGAAGTGTCTTTAGCTCAGTGGCACAGGCAAAAACTTTCTGAACAGAATACAGATAACACAGGCACTAAGACCAACAAATAGTAAATGGGACCTCTGGGTTAGAGAGATGGTATACTTCCAGAGGACTTGGGCTTAATTCTCAGCACCCACATGGCAGCTTACAACTGTCAGTAATTCTAGTTCCAGAGGATCCAGTACCCTCTTCTGGACTTCATAGGCAGCTGTCTTGCAAGAGGTATATAGACGAGGACACACAAATAAAATAAAATAATTATAGAAATAAATGGGGCCTCATGAAACTGCAAACCTGTGTTGCAAAAGACACCCATCATTTGGACAATTTACCAACTACACATCCTATAAAGTTTTGATATCTGGAATATATAAAGAAGTAAAAAACAAACAAACAAACAAACAAAAACTGGAACATCAAGAAAACAACCCAATTAAAAAGGAGGTACAGAACTATACAGAGAACTTTTAAAAGATGAAGCTCAAATAGCTAAGAAACACTTTTTAAAATGCTTTAGCCATTAAGAAAATTAAAATCACCCTAAGGTTTCATCTTATCTTAGAATGGCCAAGATAAATAAAACGAATAAATAAAACAAATGTCACAGTTCACACTGGTGAGGATGCAGGGAGAGTAGAACATGTATTCATTGCTGGTGGGAGTGAAAACCTGTACAACCATTATGGAAAACAATGTGGAAATTCCTCTGGAAGCTGTGAATTGATCCACTTCAAGATCCAGCGGCACCACTTTTGAGCATATACACAAAAGACTCTACACTGTACTACAGGGATACTTGCTCATTCATGTTTATTGCTGCTTGATTTGTAATCACCAGAAGTTGGAAACAGTCCAGATGAATGGATAGTGAAAACGTGGTACATGTATACAGTGGAATATTATTGAACTGTTAAGAAAAACAAAGTTTGTAGGTAAATGGATGGATGGAATAAAAAAACAAAGCAAAACAACAACAACAAAACTATGTTGAGTAAAGTAACACAGATCCAAAAGACAAATATCATATGTTCTCTCTTATATGTAGATGTTAGCTTTTAAGCTTTCAAAATATATGCTACCATCTGAATAACTAGGGAGGTTAAGTACCTAGTAAGGGACTGAGATTGGTGTGGGGAAGATCTTCCAAGGAAGGGAAGATATAAATACAGCTATGAGAATTAAAGGGGCAACTAAAATAGGATTAAATAGGGAAAAATGGGAGAGAAGAGTGAGGAGGGAAAATGGAGAGCTAGAACTAATAATAAGTCCATTTGAAAAAACCCAAGGAATCCTGCTACTGGAGAAGCTTCCTAAATATATATGTGTATGAAAGGAACATAAATGGAGTCACTAAATAATAGAGAAGACAGTGCCCCAAGCAAACATCTTATGCCACTAAACCTTTAGTTCCAGAATAGGTACATACCAGCACTCACATACTCTCATCTTGTTGAATCCTTAACCAGTGGTGTCCCATGGAACCTGTCAAACATTTACAGACTATTGCCAAGGTTCTGCACATCTTAATTCTAAGGCGCTATCTCTGAAGAGAATACTTATGTCATAAAGTACATAAAAGTCAAACTGGTACTTAATTAGAAGCTTCACTCCTACTAATTAGCATTCATGGTTCTGGAAGATATTCTGTATGATGCAAGAGAAAGTAACCCAGCTGCAAACCCTGCAATGTGCTTGCAAGACATTCTGATACAGTAGTGGCACAAATGTTATGGGAACAATTAACCACTTTTAAAATTTGGATTCAAGGCCTTCTTCATGAGATGAAACCTATACCTGAAGCTGATAAAGTGAGACTAGCTAGGTCTTGGACCTAGAGGAAAACCTACTTCCTCTGCTAAAGGAACATAGGAATGAAATGACTCTTAATGACATACTCCTGTATATATAGGCTAGTACCTCACTCAATCCTCATCAGAGAAGTGTCTTGCAGTAGAAAGTAATGAACACAGATCCATAACTGGACATTCCGCAGACTGAGAACACTCGATCCTATATGGGATGTCTTCATCAAACTTCAAGGCTTGTACAGGTTCAAGTTAGATGGGGTCCTAGCACTAACAAGAGGAAGTGGACATGAGGTCCAATCCCTAACCAAGAAGCTATTTGCAATTGATACCCACTAGCAATGAAAAAATCAGGTTGTGTCTAATAAAGTGTCACTGGGTTTATCAGCCATTCTCCAGGGCAGTCTCCATCCCCAAGAGTAGTTGGATAAACAAACAAACCCCTCTGTGTGTGGGAGGGGAGCTTTATATTTCATTTTGCCTTGTGACAATTTTTGCCTTGTTGGTCTTTTGCTGGGTTGTTCTGACTTTAGTTTCTGTGGTTTAGTTTTCTTTTGAAAAAGAAATAATATAAAATTGCTTGGAGATACATTTATAGTATCCAATATTTTTGATTTTACTTCTTATTCCACTCTGGAGAATTTTTGGTGTTTTTTTTGTTTTGTTTTCAGGGCAGGGGAACAGATCATCTCGTTTCTCACTGTTTAAATAAAACTTTAGCTCTAGAACCCTGGATCAAGTTGAGGAAGCTCCCTTTTATCATCTCCTTTTTTTTTTCTCATTTTGATCATAAAGGGTTTTTATGCCTAACACTTTATTGCACCTATTATAATAATTGTGAGCTTAAAAAAATCTGTATAGTTGTTACAAGTCAAAGGATTTTTGCATATGTATGGTAAAACCCTACTGGTTATGGTTTATAATTCTCTTTATAGGTGACTGGGATTTTGTCTGCTGCCCGCTTTCTTCCCAATCTGTTCCCCTCCCTCTCTCTGCCAGCCTCTCTTATCGTATACATCTCTGCCTTTGGGGAATGCTGGCATCATAAGCATGTGCCATACACTGCTTAGTTTGCTAATGTTGGGGATTCTCTTCATCTGTGTTCATGAGGTGCTAGTCTCTACTTTACTTGTATATTGGCCTTACAGTGAACTGGGAAGTGTTCCTTGCATCTACTTCGTGAGTTCCAGGACAGTCAGGGCTGTAGAGTGAGACCTTGTCTCAAAACAAGCAAAAAATTATACATAGGGGAAAGGGATTTCACGAGTAAAGCTATTGGACTCTAGGCTTTGTTTTGTTTTGTTTTGTTTTTTTTTCTGACTAATTCTTTTTGTTACAGATTTACGTTGATTGACCATTTGTCTTTGCTTGTTTGATTTATCAGTTTTTCAAATTTTCTGTGTAAGAACTGTCTGCCTAAGTGGTTGGTGATGCTTAATGTTCCTGTGAGATCCTTTTTATTTTCATGAGATTGATAGTGATTTTTATTTGTGAGGGAAGTAATTGAGTCTTTTTGTCTAGGTTAGTTTAGCTGAAGCTTTATCATTTTGCTGACTTATGAGAGCATATGTTTTTCTGGTCTCAAAACCCAATCTCGCTTTCTACCCTTGCTTCTTTCCACAGATTTACCAACCTGTAGTTTTGCCTTATCTCAAGTAACACAGTATCTTTCCCTCAGGTGCCTTTGCAACAGTTGTTTCCTTTTAAAAACAAGCCTTTCAGTTAAACTTCAACTTTCTTGTAGGTTGTCAGTTTCTTTGAGATTGGAGTTCTTTCTAGTTAGATTTTTTTTGAGTTTATAAGTGGGAAGTGGGGTAGAATGGTGTCCTGATGTAACAGATGAGGGACAATAGGCTCACATTTTCTTAACCTTGCCTCTTCCAGCTTGGTAGCTCTAATTTGTGAACTGTGCATGAAGGTCAGGAAACACCTGGGCCATATCATTTTCATCATGTCACAATTACTGCGGAGCTCAGTGAGTTGAGCACTGGGTGCCTTTTATCCACTCTCAACTGGAGCTCAGCCTCAGCAACAGGCAGTAGAATGAGAAGCACTGTGCCCTGCCTCTCTCTGGAAGATAGCTAGCTGGAGGCTGGAGGGGAGGAAGCACTCTCTGTTCATGGCTGTATTGTTCTCTAACTCTCCTTTGTCATGGAGTTGGAAGGGAAGAAAGAGAGTTAGTCTTAGATCTATAGACTCACTCTGTTGTTACATTCTTTAGATTTCAGAGAGATTAGTAGTTTTTGCTGTTATTGGTTTTTAGAACTGTGACCAGAGATTCTTGAATAGTGGATTGGGAGCTAGATTTATA
Source organism: Montemys delectorum (assembly GCA_019843815.1). Classification (NCBI taxonomy): domain Eukaryota; kingdom Metazoa; phylum Chordata; class Mammalia; order Rodentia; family Muridae; genus Montemys; species Montemys delectorum. Next base: position 11,093 of record JADRCD010221201.1, read on the forward strand.
CTTTATTAGTTTTGCTGGGAGGGGTACATGGAATTCTTAGTCACACTGACCTGCTAGATGTGAATCTTGGTATCCTATATTTTTAACTGAAGAAACTAGAGGTTTGTTTTCTTTCCTAGGTGTGGGTAGCATGCCTACAATTCCAACAATAGGGAGGCTGGGACAGAGAGATTGTGAATTTGAGGATAACCTCAACATTATAGCTGGTTCAGGCAGTCTGAGCTATGTAATAGACATAAATTCTGAAGCCTACCACATTTTTATAGAAGTTTTTATATAGTACATGACCATATTTGATTTTTTTTCCTCAATGAAAAAATTCCCCATGTGTTTCTTTGTGTTCAGATGTACTCAGAAACACATTTTCTAATCATGTAGATGGCCTGCCTGTGTTTTTGGCAGAAATAGAAACTGAGTTTGGGGTATAACGATGTTGGTTTTGTTCTGTTAGGGGCAGCAGTGAACCAGGAAAGAAGAAGCAGCATGTTTGCCACATTGAAGGGTGTGGGAAAGTATATGGCAAGACCTCTCACCTCCGAGCACATCTCCGATGGCACACTGGAGAAAGGCCTTTCATATGCAACTGGATGTTTTGTGGCAAAAGATTCACAAGGAGCGATGAGCTTCAGAGACACAGAAGGACCCACACAGGTTAGTTGATTTATTTGGGGGGAGAGAGATACTACTTAGTTTTCAAGTGCTTAGTGAAAGTTGCACTGTTGAAGGTCAAAACATCTTGCCTTTTTTCCGACATACATTTATTTTACTTCTTCAATTTTATCACCATACTTATATGACCTGGAATTTTTTCCTTTTGCTTTATAGGATGTTAAATCATACTCTGTTTTTCTAGAATATATATATATATATAAATATATATATATATATATATTTTCTAAAGTGTATATATTCATTATATATAATATAGTAAGAAGATAATTAAATGATTGTAAGGGTTTTTCCAGTGCAAGGGCATCTTGGCAGTTGGGAGCCAAGGAATACCACAAAAGTCATACCACATAACAAATGTCACACAAGAGACTTACTTGGAAGAACAGAATGGCAGCTGCCTCTTAGAAGGGGAGGGGTTTTATAGGGTTTGGAGCATGTGCAGTGAGCTGGTGGAAAAGTACAGCATGGCTGGTTGATTTTTTTTTTTATTTTTTTTTTTTAAATGGCCTATATCACCAACTCATGAGTAAAGATTTTCAAGCCTCAGGAACTCCATGTCAAGTCAGGGCAGGGAGTATTTCCCTAGGCCTGATCCCTACAATGATATTAGTGACTCTATTTTGCCTTTTCAAACCCAGGAAGTGTCAAATATAATATAACAAATTTTGTTACTTTTAGTGAATCAACTCACTAAGGAAGTTGGTACCAAAGTCATCAGCCACCATCAGTCTATGGTTTGGCTTCTAGTATATTTCTAAACCCATGTATATTATATGTGGGTATACATAGGAAGTAGATTTTTATACAGGCCATAAAATATTGAATGATACCATCTACATACTTTTACTCAAGTACACTATGCATGTGTGTTTATATTTTTAGAGTTGTGCATTCTGTCACATGTTTGTCGCCTGATCATTTCGCACAGTTGTTGGTTATTGGAGGGTTATTTGCTGTCACCAGCTTTGTTGCTCTGAAGTATTGGACATGTATAAGGGGCTAGAGTATTAATCACAAAGAATGTGTGTTTGGTAGTAGAGTCTCTAAAGTGGCTCCTTAACATTTCCGCTTGACTAGTGCTGATCAGAAGTTCCGTTCATGTGCTCTCACTGCTGTAGTGCTGGGCTTCAGGAGTTTGTGTCTATCTAAAACTGGAATTTTCATGATGATCCCTGAGATCAAGCATCTTCTTATGTGTGTTGTTTATTTTACTTCTTAGTCGTGGTACTTCTCATTTTTCTTCTGGAGTGTTTCTCAGTCATATAATTAAAAAATATTTAAAGTCTAAGATATTTTATTTGAAACTTTTTTTAACAGCTTTGAGTTTTTTGTTTTAGCCTTCAATATTATGCAAAGGGGTGATTTTGTTCTTCTTCCGCCTCCTTTTCTTCCTCTTTCTCTTCTTTTTTCTTGTCTCGAATAATGATTTGAAGCTACAGATTGTTTCATATGAAAAGCCAGTTTCTGACTAATATATTCGTCTGACTAATTTATAGGAACATTTCTCTCAAACTGTCCTCCATAATTGTACCTTAATTTCTTGGTCTCCTGTTATGAAGCTCTGTTCCATTTGACAATTCATATACCAGTGCCATCCAGTTTTAGTTACTATAAACTATTAAGTCTCAGCAACTGGTGAAAGCACATTCAAGCACTCTTCTGCTTAGAGTGTGCCTGGTTCTTACTGAGTGAATTTTGAGTTTTTAGTGAACCTATACAAGCTGTGGTGTATGTTGAAGACACAGGAGTCCTAGAACTGGCTTTTCTTATGAGCTGGTGTTTCTTGGGCATTTGAATGTGTTCCTTCATTTGGTGCTAAAGCAGTACCATGAGATAGAAACAAGCTCCATACTGCAGATTAGATAATAGTCTCAGGTGGCTGGGGATGATGGTCAGCGATGGAGACCCTGTGCTCCATCCCCAGCACCACAAGTTGTTAAATGAGTTACAAACACAGAATGACCTGCTTTGGCAACCTAAATGAATATTAGCACTTTACTCTATCCAGGAAGTAAGCATTATAAAACAGCTATGAGTTTTGGTTTTTAAGAGTTTTTAATTTTTTTAATATTATATGAGAAGATTGAGTATCTGTTCCCTGGATTTGCAGGGAGAAAGGTTAAAGAAGCCAAGAAAAATTGCCATTTATTTGACTTGAAACTTGACATTGTGATTGAATTGCTTTGTTTGAAAAAATGATAGGTTTTAAAGTCTTCTATTGTACATATCCATACTCATACAGATATACAAAATGTATTTATTCAAAGATAAATGTTTCAGAATCAAATATTCATAATTTATGGCATTTTACTCTCCCTCTCCCCTCACCTCCTTTTTGGGACATGGTCTCGTGTAGCTCAGGCTGGCATCAAATTCTGTGTGTAGTTAGGATGACCTGAACTTCCGATCCTCCTAATGTACCTTCCTCTACCTTTTGAGGGTGTGGATTACAGCTGTGCACCATCATGCCCTGATTATGCCATGCTTGGTGTGAATCCCGGGGGCTTGTGCTCACAAAGCACTCTACCATCTGAGCTAAATCCCTAGCTTCTCTCATTCCTCCTCCTCTTCTCACTCTCTCTCTTTTTAATATGCTCTAAATCATAATCATCTGCTATCTTACTAATTGAGAATCAGATTTACTTTATGCTTATTGATACAAATGTTTTGAATATACATTATCCCACACAAAATTATTTAATTAATACATATTAAAGGGGCTGGGGAGACTGCTCATGATTAAGAGCTTGTGCTACTCTTGCAGAGGACCCTAGTTTGGTTCCCAGCATCAGTACAGTCCTGTTCACAACCATCTTTTTCTCCAGCTTCAGGGAATCCAACTTCATCATCTGGCTTCCTCAGGTATTGGCACTCATGTGCATGTATGCCTCCAGAGGCACACTTGCAATTACATAATTTTTGAAAAATATTTTTTAAAATAGTGGGAAATATTTTAAAAATAAACGAAACATATTAGGGACTAGGACTGTGATTTGGTGGTAGAATGCTTGCTTAGCATGCAAGAAGTACTAATCCCAGTACTGCATGGCAACAAGGCAAAACCTGTTTGGCACTAAAAATACTAAGCCAGTGTTGGTGTACTTACAAACTTGACTTTTAAAGAGTGGCAAATAGTCATGCCAGTGCTTGTTAAATTTGTGGAAAACAATATCAAACAAAAATACCTTTTGAAGTAAGTATTGATTAAAAGTCAAACATGTTTCCATTAGAAGCCTTGATCATTCATGGCAAGAATTCAGTTCAATATTTCGCCACCACAAACACATGGATGGACTGTGAGTATATAAGTGAGTTACTATTAATCCCTTTTGAAAGTAGTAAGCATCAGTTTGCTTTGCTAAAAAAAAAAAAAAAAAAAAATGTAAAGTTTGCAGTGGTCCATGCACAGAGTATATAAAACTTAAATACTACACAAGGTTTGTGGCAAAGGTTCCCCTCACATCTTCCTCTGGTCTCAGGATAAAGTCCCTGGGCTATGTTTTACATTTTTTTCCCTCTAAAGACTGCCACAGATGCTCTAACATCTCTTTAGGTATATATCCTGAAGTATTTTGTTGGAGAACATGACAGTCAAGTTAATTTCATGAATAATGCCTGGCCTGGTAGCTCATTCCTTTAATATCAGTGTTCATGTGTTAGGTCAAATATATCTCTGTGAGTTAAGCCAGCCTGATTTACTAGCAAGTTCCAGAGCAGTCAGGCATACAGAATGAGACCCTACATCAAAAGACAAACAAATAAAAACTTTATGAATAGACCTTAATTCTGCACAAAATGACTCCCTTTTAGAACACATCCCCTTATTGTTAATCTCTATATTCTAGTTTTTAGAAGCAATGCAGAAATTATTTTGTCAGTGATTCTCTCCTCTGTTCTTTTTGAAGCTATAGGTTTAAGTCCCGTCTCCTTTTCTCTTTCACTGTAATCTAGTGGGTGTCTCAGTAGAAAGCAGTCAGGTATCCTGCTGCCATCTTAAACAATAAGGAATGACATTTACCTTTCCTACTAATTAGAAAATATTGCAGGAATAGAATCCAATGTTTATTGCACATAATAAGGATATAGATATACATATATCATACATTCATGTAATAGTATAGCTCACTTCTATGACTATTTTACTGTGGACATGTTACCCATTTATAAGACTATTTCATTGACCTGTGGCATTGTGCCAAGGAATAGTCAATCCAGGGATGATTGCTGGTAAGTTATGTCACAGGGAGGTTTCATCTTCATCCACATCTATTGTTTTTTACCAGTTAAGAAAAACCTAGAGATGCTCCTAAAATGTTCTTTACAGTAGACTTAGAGTTTCACAATGTATACTTCATCTTTTATCCTAGATACAATTTCATATAAAGTTGTGTGCAATTATAAGCTTAAGAGGAAGTGAAAGTTGGTGATAAAATAAATGCCAATGGTTTTCATGTACAAAAGGAAAAGTATTAATTGACAAAATGAATAAGATGAGAAACCCTATAGATACATTAAATTTCCCCCCAGAATTCTTAAACAGCTGCTTCAGTTTGTAAAATGGCCAAAGCTATATTCTGTTGGTTGACTAGCACCCAGAATGAATCAGTGGCTCTTCAGCCTCTTGGTACTAGGGGTTACATTCAGAGCTGGGTAGTATGCTTGTTTTCTTATCTAAACGGTGAGAACAACAGTAGCAGACAATTGAAGAGTGAGCTCAAACTTAAGTAAGTATACAATGCAGGTAAGTCTCACATTGTTCTTCCTGCTCTGTGTCCCAGGGTTGACCCTATGTGTAATGCTTAAGTAAGTGCAGGCAACAAACAGTAATAGAAACTCCATGTATGTACCAGAGAAGTCAATAAGGGGCCAGTGGTCTCCCACCAACATGCCATTGCAGTAGTGACAACATAGGTACCAAACATTTTTACACATTCAAATAGCTAGCCAGAGCTTCCAGAAAATGGGGGCTGTGTTTACGATGCTATGTGGGTGGAATCACCAATATTTTTCACTCATGTTGTTTAAACTATGGGCCCAGATAGATACCACAGAAACTAGGCTTTCTGGTTGATGAAATCAGAAAAAGATACACTTGTGGCTTAGAAAACATGGAGGAAACATTGAAATAAAAATAAAAAGTGATCACCAATTCTTTCCATAGCACAAAAGAAATGCTGGCTCATTCCTAAGCTTTGCATGCACAGGATCAACATAGAATAATATAAAACCTTATAAACCATTACCTAATTCCTACATGTGCAGCTAAGAAGCACATATTCTCTCTAGCACGTGCATGTACGCTTGAGTGTGTGCGCGTGTGTGCGTGCATGTGTAAACTGGATGAATGCACATAAGTTACAGTCATATATATCCATGCAAACACATGCAGAAAGCAAAGGAAGGAACCAATCTCTTGAGACAGCCTCTCTTGCTGAACCAGCAGCTCACCGTTTAGGCAATGATTAGAATGGTTAGAGAGCAGGCTAAGTTCCCAGGAGTCACCTGTGACTCGACAAGGTTAGGTTACATACGGCTTGCACAGCTATAGCTAGTTTTTTGTTTTTGTTTTAAATTTAAACTCAGATCCTGCTTTTGCCTACTGAGACATCTCCCTAATCCTTAAACAATGCCTTTAAAAAGAAATTAATATTGAAACTTGGGGATGGGGGGATAATGAGACTTTGAGTCTGAATGGACTTAAATGGAGTAATTATCTACTAACATTAAAACATTTTCCAGTAGATTTTGAAGGACTCAGAATCTCTGCAGCATAATATCTAAACTGTCCAGAGTACCCAAATTTAAGAATTATCAGACTTTAAAGCAGCCATTAAAACCATGATCCATAGACTGAATATAGCCAAACATGGTTGAGAGGAATAGAAAAGCAGACATTTATAATTAGAGAAATTAAAACTGTAGACTATAATGCAATAGAAAAGTACAGTATTCAAAATTAGAAATGACTAAATATTCAGTAGCCAATCGAAGACTATAATAGTTGAAAATGAGCAGTAAAAATTAGGAATTCTCAAAGGCAAAAGGAAAGATTGAGACAGCAGAGAGTGAATTGGACCTCAGGACTGCATGGAACAGAAATAAAGGATATAAAGTTTGTGTCATTGGAAGAAAGGGGAAAAGATTGATACAGGAAAACACTGAACATAAAATAACCAAGGTTTCTTATTAGATATTAAGTAGAGATCCAAAAGTTCAGTACATCCTAGATAGGTGTTAAAAGAAAAGCTTGCCCAGACATGTCTCATGGTTAGTCTGCTGCAAATCAGAGATGATGAGAATCTTGAAGGACTATGAAAGGAAATGATACGTTTATGTGTAAAGGAAATGAAAGCTTGAATGATAGCAGATTCCCCCTAAAAATTATGGGGGATGAGGAATGAGGGAAGATGCCTTTGTTATCAAAAGGAAAATAGGGCCATTTAGCCACTCACAGTGGCATATTCCAATGATCTGCATACTCAGGAATCTGAGAACAAAGAGTCTGAGTAGGAAGGCAGCCTGGGCTACCTCATAAATTTTAGAACAACCTGGGCTACATGTTAAGACTCCTTTTTTAAAAAAAAATGTGTTTTGTGTGGATGGTATATGTACCTGTATATGTGCAGATGCACATTCCTGTATATGTGTGTGGTCAGAAGAGGACAGCAAATAATCACTCTGTGCCTTATTCCTTTGAGGCAGGCCCTCTCCCTGAACCTGTTGCTCACAGGGCTACACTGACTGCCAGCAATACAAAGTGACCCTTCTGTCTCCAACTCGCTATAGTGTTAGAGGTACAGGTGTGTGTAACAACCCTCAACCTGTTCCATGGATATTGGGTCTGAAGATCCAGATTCAGATCCTCATGGCTACACAGCAAGTACTCTTGCCTACTGAAACATCTCTCCATACAGGCTTATTTAGGCGAAATAAAACTAAGAATTTTTATCATCAGATTTGCACCAGAAGAAATACTTCATAGTACTATACTTTCATATCCAAAAGTTCTTCATAGTAAAACAATAAATATTACTAGAAAAAAATTGAAGGAAAGGAAGAACAACTAACAGAAAATTAAGTTAGGGCCTGATATGGCAGTGAACACATTTAATTCCAGCATTAGGGAGGCAAATTCAGGTATACTTCCGTTAGTCCAAGGCTCATCTAGTGTACATAGTGAGTTTTAGGCCAGTTAGAGCTATGTAGACTCTGTGTGTGTGTGTGTGTGTGTGTGTGTGTGTGTGTGTGTGTGTGTGTGGTGTATATATGTATATATATGTGTGTGTGTAGTGTGTGTATATATGTGTGTGTAGTATGTATATATATATGTGTGTATATGTGTGTATATGCATGTATATACATATATGTATATTCTATATATACTATATATTCTGTATATAAAGAGGAAGGGAGAAAGCAAAAGAATGAAAAAAATGGAAGCAGAAATTATAGCCCAGACTGGCCTTGAATTCATTATGTAGCCCACATATTTCTGAGTTACCTGTTGGCCAAGAGAAAGTCTCAAGGGAAATTAGAAAATAGCTTTTACTTAATGAAAAGTTTTATCATGTAATATATAAGAGGCAAATAAAAGAAAACAGAGTGAATTTATCTTTTTCAGTCAATAATCTAATATTTTTAACCTTAAGAAACAAGAAAATGAAAAGATCCAAAATGAGAAGTTAAGAATTATAATAAAGAGGGGAAATAAATAGGAAAACAGTTCAGAAAATCATTCAAACTCAGGCTGTGGTGGTGGGCTTAGTTTTTGTGCTGTCAGGGATGGAACTCAAGGTTGCATCATGCTAGGTAAGTGCTCTACCCTGACTAATAGTACCCAGACGACTCAACCCAAAATCTGATTTGCTGGAAAGGTAGAACATCTAAATTCCCCAGTCACACTGACCAAGAAAATATATGCATACCACTAAAGACTATGTAGACATTAAATGGATGATCTGAATGACGCTACCCTAAATTTGAAAATAACACTCTAAAAGGCACCAGAACCGATATTTGCTCACGGAGAGGCAGATAGGACTAGTACACTGAAATCCTGAGTGTAGCTTCTCAGAAATACCACCAAAAATAGATAACATGAAAAGTCCTGTTCATTAAAGAAATTGAATCTTGTTAAAAACTCCCAAGAAAAAACATCATGGGTCTGGATCTAAGAAGTTTATTCTAGGCTTGAAAGCCTGAACATTTGAAAATCATTTAGGCAATGTAATCTACCAAATTAATAGTGAAAGAAGAAAATGATAGTAGCTTAACTAATACAGTAAGTATTTGGCAAGATTCTCTGTTTTGTTTTTATAACAGTTCATAAAACTGAACTAAAAAGAAAACACAAGTTTAGCAGCTTAAAAGAGCACAGTTGTCCTTTAGCTCCTTTAAGTCAGAAGCCCCAATGCCCTGCATGGGTTCAGGGTGTGCTTGGAGCTGCACTCCATAAAGCTCTGGGAAACAACCTACTTCTAAGCCCATTGCAGTTAGCCATTTAGCCTTGATGTTATGTTGGGTCCTGACATCCCTGGCCAGTGTTTGGTCTTGCAAGGTGTCTGGGTTTTTTCTCACATGTATTCTAGGACACCCTCTCAAAACTTTGGTTGGTCCCGATCACACTTCTAATCTCTCCAACCCTAGATACAGATAAGTCTCTCTGACAGTTGAGAATAATTCATCTGTATCAAGGTCTATAACCTACTTAGTTACAGCTATGAAGTCCCATTACCCTCTGACATATGTGTAACTTCCGGGAATTGGGACATGCAGTCCTTATAGGGCCATGTTGTCTGTGACAGTAGCCAATATCAACTGATTTGTTAATTAGATCCTTTATTCAGAAAAGGTAGTCATGCATTTTAGCAGTGCAGGCATTATTGAAAGAGTTGAAATAACTTTAACTATAAAATTACATGATCTGTAGTTAATATAAGCATTCTTTACATCCTTGAAATAAAGTCCACAGTGGTATTTGAGGAGATAGGAAATAAATTATTACCCAATATAGCAGAAAACACTTTGGTCATTGAGCTAAAAGGACTCATTTTCTTTGTGAAAATATACTTGAAGTTAATTCAGTAACCAAATGGATGAGTGGACAGGCTGGGGAAGTCCACACTGAACATGTCACCACTGTTTCCCGCTTGCCATTTGTCACAGAGCAGCTGTAGGCTATAATATCTTACTGGGTAATACTGGGGTGATAGATCTGAATGGTAGCCGTTAATTTGAGAGTAGAAGTTAAAGTCAGAAATTGTCTTGCACAGAGATCTACAGAAACCTGTTGGGAAGTGACTGAGTTCATGAATTAATAAGTACTTGCATTCCCCTACACTGGGGCACAAAACCTTCACGAGGCCTTTACTCCTATTGATGATCGAATTTGCGATCCTCTACTATACACATGCTGCCAGAACATTCAGTCCCACCATGTGTAGTCCTTGATTGGTGGTTGGGTCCCTGGGAGCTCTGAGGATACTAGTTAGTAATTGAAGGTTTTGTGCCCCAGTGTAGGGGAATGCCAGGGCCAATAAGTGGGAGAGGGTTGGGGTGGCAGGCATGGGGAGGGGGGAGGCAAAAGGGGTTTGTTCGTGTTATTTTTGTTTGTTTGTTTTTTGGAGGGGAACCTGGGAAAGGAGAAATTTACATGTAAATAAAGAAAACATCTAATAAAAAAAAAAGAAAAAAAGAAGTACTTGCTAGACTATCACTGTGTAGATTTATCTCCAGCTGTGTATGTATAGAAGGCTCCCATGTCTCAAGCCATCACCCTCTGGTCTATAAATCAGACACGGTGGCTATGAAATAATGGTGGTCTGTGGTATAACAAAAAGCCCGTACTGTATATTCTTTGATTTCCAGGCAAACTAATGAGTTCATGAGCCTCAGGTTAGTCGGTTATAAAATAAACATATAAAACAAGATCTTCTCTAGCTTAAAGGTTGTACACTGAAAGCTCTTTTTTTGTTTTTGTTTTTTTGTTTTTGTTTTGTTTTTGTTGTTTTTGTTGTTTTTTGTTTTTGTTTTTTTCAAGACAGGGTTTCTCTGTGTAGCCCTGGCTGTAGACCTCACTCTGTAGACCAGGCTGGCCTGGAACTCAGAAATCTGCCTGCCTCTGCTTCCCAAGTGCTGGGATTAAAGGCGTGCGCCACCATTGCCCGGCATCTTTCTTTTATAGTAAAAAAGAAGGTAAATGACTTCAAGACTGTCTCTCAGGTGTGCTTAGTTTCCTTCCTCACTTAGTATCAGCATTCATCATATTCAGGCTCCTTTATTGCTGCCTGTATTTTTAATGCCTCTCAGAATTATGTTCAATGCATTTATTTATACAGAAAGAACAATTCTGTATTGTAAATGCAGTCAATATAGAAGGGAATATCTGATGTGGAAAATATTGAAATTGTAGATTTTCTCTTGGTAAAAAAAAAAAATTCTACCGAATGAATCTGCATACTATCTGAGTTCTGTTAATCCACCAGGAAAACCCCATTTCACTGACATGACAGTTATAGAAGGAAGGACTAAAGCTGGTAGTGTTAGCATTTGTGAACAGGATAGAACAGTCAACCAAATCTCATGTGTTCTGTCCCATTACTCCAAAAGAAAAGATTTTTTTCCTTTCTAGTTAACATTTGATTTTTATTTCAGTAAGTAGAAGTAGTTCTAATTAGAACTGTCGTATATTTGTAGAAAACATGCTTAAGGATCAAACTATCACCATCGTCCCTTGGAAGCTTAAAGCTGTATTTAATTTGATATATATATTCCCAGCTCCAAATTTTTACTTATAAAACCTCAGCATGCTACTAAAGTCTTAGCTTAAAATAGTTTCTAAGATATGTCATGCCTCTCAAGTTTAAAGGCGAGACCGAGCTATCAACTTTACCTAGAGTACACATGGCCTTGTCCACTGCCCTTTAGCTGGTATAGATTGTCAAGAGTCCTTTTATTAGGAATCCTTTTATTTTGTGAATGGGAAAACTGAGGCTCAGGGTTGTTATTTGACTTGTTCCAGTCCCCAACTCTTCCCCACTCCCCACCCCAACCCCATGGTTCATGGCAAAATCGTATAAAGTCTTTTATTCTCAGCCACATGGTTTTTCTTCTGCATTGTTTGCTTAATAGTTTTTTTGTTATTGTTGTTTGTTTTGGGTTTTTTTTATTGTTGTTTTTAAAGTTAGAGATAATTCAGTGGTAGAGGGCTTACCTATCATGAACGAGGCTCTGGATTTGCCTCTTACCATCATAGAAATAAGAAGAAAATATTCTATACCTACTTAAACTATGGATGTCTATATATGTCATAGCTTATTAAAGCAGAATATATTTGGAAGAGAAATTACTAAAAATTAAATTTTTATTTAATTAAAATGTATATAATATTATTTACTTCTTATATTCACAGGTGAAAAGAGATTTGAATGTCCAGAGTGTTCTAAAAGGTTTATGCGGAGTGATCACCTATCCAAGCATGTCAAAACTCACCAGAATAAGAAAGGAGGTGGGACAGCTCTTGCCATTGTTACCTCCGGAGAACTGGACTCATCCGTTACAGAGGTGCTTGGCTCTCCACGGATTGTCACGGTTGCCGCCATTTCTCAAGATTCGAATCCAGCAACTCCCAATGTTTCGACAAACATGGAAGAATTCTGAAACGTATTTATAACAAAGACCTCTAGTGCTGCACTTAAGTTTACACACCTTTGAAAATCTGGAAATGGGCTGGTCAAGTGGATTACAGAGTAGGAAATCACGTTTGCATCCTTGGCATCTTTAAGTATTCCAGGGATTTTGGTTTAACACATAAAGTGTTGAATTTTTTAAAAAAACAGAAAAAGCAAACCAATATACTGGAAACAGAAAAGTATTTCTTCCATGGTATAAGTTGCTGTAGTTTTTTGGAAATACATCACATAACCTTTAAGCAGAATCTTCCCTCCTTTAACATCCTGTATTGTTGACATGTCTAAAGAGACAGACCATACTAATTTGCAGGCTGGGCCTTAATTGGATCTCTGTTTGGAAGAACTTTGTTAAAATTTTAGTCAGTAATAGCATACATACATTTCTTCTACTGTCTAGCACAGAAAACAGATTGTTATCTGACAATAGGGATAATACTGTGTTTCTTTAGCTTGTTTTTTGGAAAAAATCAATTCAAAATAGTTTTGGCCGTCTTTTCTAAGTATCAAAAATTCTTCAAAAGTTGAATTAGGATATGTTGTTCCAAAATAGTAATCTGAGCCGTGTCTCAGATCTTTATTACACTACATTATAGTAGTGTGTGTGCAGACAATCAGTGAAACCCAATTATTTTCTCCATTTTGGAGACACAAGAGGACCTTAGAGCTAAATCTTAGGTTAAATTTTAGATTGAAACCTTAGGAAAATACTGGGGGAAAATTTGTTAGGACAGAATTGATTATAGCCTCAGAAAGGCAAGAAGAAGCAGTTTAACAATATTTTAAAGTTAGGCTTGACTGTGTGCCTAACCCTGTGTTCAATAGTGAAATTTCATTTTAAATGTTCATATTGGAAATACTTGCATAGATTATAGATCTGTGTAATTTCATATTCTGTAAATATGAGTTTTGTTGACAATATGCAGGATTCTTTATGCTTTGGTAGCCAAAGAAAGAATTATCATACTTTTCAAGGCCAGCAGAAAATTATTTTTAATTACATTATAATCCTTTTTTCCTTTACTAAAAATTGGCAAATCCCATTTTATTTCTAGTTAGGCTAATTAGGAACATATATCACAGTGATATCTTTATGTTATATCAATAACAGAATTTTCCCTAGAGGTCTAGACAGCTTAACAAATGTATAATAGATATGATATTATGAAGCAAAAATTATTTTTGGAAAACCAGAATACTTTTCAGTCAACTACTGACTGAGAATATATTTCATTGTTTGTGCAAGGGTCTTAGAGAGCAGTGTCTTATTAGGAAAGATGGCCAAACATTTCATATGGAAAGCAATTGGATTATTCTAATAGATTAAACATTAGTAAGACACTACATTTTTTAGAACGTATTTACACAGAATCATAACTATTGAAACAGACCATTTGGAAACTAAAATTTTTACCTACTTCCTTTTTACCATCATTGGTTTGAATATAGGTATATGTTTTCTTGTGCACTCTTCATTATTTCAGGAAAAGTACTATTCATGAGAATTTTCTTCCCAAATCGTGATGTTTCATGTATTTTTGATGAAGGAGAAATACTGTAATGATCACTGTTTACACTATGTACACTTTAGGCCAGCCCTTTGTAGCGTTATATAAAACTGAAGGCCTTTTGTGCTTTCGGTTTGTATAAAAAAGCTTTGAGATTAAAGGAAAAAAAATTTTTACACTGTGGTTATAAATTTCAAGTTTCTTAAAGCTTTTGTAGACTTGTAACAAAGTCTTTAAATTTTAGTTGGATTTTGTAAATTGTTTTGTATATTTTATTTAATGTACTCTTAACAGCTGATAGATCTGGCTTTAAAATATCAGAATCAGTTTGTTGTTTTGTCTGGTACAGAGGAGCATTTCGTAATGTTAATTTCAATTTTATTATATAGGAGCTGAAACATCAAATATATTTTATCTATCATGCTACACAATCAGTGATATCAATTTTTTTATGCAAAGAGACTTTCTTAATGTTTTAATCATGTTTTCTCCAAGTGATACTTTTTGTTATTTGCACCAAGTTTGAGCGCTCTGCATCACTGTTCCACAAGCCAGTTTTATGCAACCCATGTACGCTCATCAGAAGTGCAAGTTGTCCTCATCAACAATGAGGTCTATTATACATGTATAAGACTGAATCTGGATAACCTTATAGCATATAAAATAACCTGTCAGCAGGCACATTTCACCACTGAAATTAGACCTATTTTGGCAGTCTGTTATGCATACCATTCTGAGTCCACCTTCCTTCTGTCTGACAGCAGTCATAGGTTTCACTGTCCTGTGTTTGACTCGGTGGGATGTAGCTGTGGTAGGGCACAGATATGCAGTACAGTCTTGTGAAGGGCATTTCACTGCTCACTCCCCTTGCCACTATTACAAAGCTTTTCTTTGTAAAGTTATCAGTGCAAAGCTCTGTATTTACCATGGTGGAACTCCAGTGTTAGAATAGTTTTCTCTTACAGTATACTTTCTTTGGTTAGCTTTGTGTATGTGTTGCTGATTACATTAGAAGTTGGTGTTAAAAAGTCATTATTTATCACACTCATGAGAGCAGTAATAAAAATGT